>JAJONR010009159.1:0-36394 GCA_029582245.1 Solanum etuberosum
ATATATATATATATATATATATATATATATATATATATATATATATATATATTGTCCTTTTTAATAGATCAAGTTAATTTTGACGATTCTTTTCTAAATGACTAAACACTATATTTAAGAGTATTTTTAAATTCTATATGATCTATCAGAGTTTGGTTAGACATAGTCTAGGATTATAAGATGTCGTTTTATCTTCAGCAATATGTAATAGAGAAATTCGACGTGAGATGTTTTGTATTGTTTTATTTTAAAAAATCTTTTATCTTCTGCCTCGAAAATGTAGACTTGGCCAAATTAACTTCATTTAAAATAATGTCTTTGTATTATAGTTTCTCTTACTTGCTTTATATGCAGTTGTATACTAATTAAATATCATTATTCCGTGCCAATATTAACACAAATTATGCTTGACGTGTGTTTTACATCAAACATCATGTGCTATTAAGTATTGATTAAAACTGGTTTGAGTAATCAAAGAGTTAATCGCAATAGATTAGGATTTCAATTAGTGGGGCATGCACATCCAATGATGGAATTAGGCAGAGGAGTGTTACGCACATTAATCTAAATTATCTCTAATTTATTTCCTTTTGGGGAACCTTATGGACTGTTAAAGTGGTATGATTAGGATTTCCAATATATCATACTCCTTAACATATATAATATAATGTAAATATAATCCTATACAATGTATGCTAATTAATGGCTGTAATTTCTACTTTGTTGCATTGCTGGAGATTCTAAAGGTTTTAAAATTGATTAGTGGTTACTTGAAGTAACAAGAAAGACAAGTCCAAAAGAAAAAAAATATGATTAATATACATAGTTAGTGTAAGCAAAATTTTTATATTATTAGGTGACCATTATCTATAGTAGATAATTTATTTTATTTTTAAAATTATAAACTTTATATTTTTATAAAAAGTATTTATAAATATCATATTTTTTTAAGTGATCTGATTATGCAAATATATTTTGCCCACGTCAAGATTGTCTACTCTCCAATAAAACAGTGTTATTTTTATTATGGTTCTATACACATTTAAATAAAGTTGAGTCAGTTATTGTTGGAAAATGCTATTGGATTGATTGATCTATTTATAAGGATGCTTGTTAGGCCATTAGTTTTTATTTTACCTTCTGAAGCACTCTAAATATAACCTATAAATTTAGGATAAACAATTAGTTTAGGGCTTAATAATGTATTTTTCTTTGAGTTTTCAAAATTATCATTTGTGCTAGATTTTGGTCCCTAGATGAATGTATTTGGCGCGTCCAAATACATATATCTCGAATATATTGGATTAAAATAAGGTGTGATTTATTGCAGATACAGTGGATTCGCATGTATATGACCCTCCGCTTTCCTCTCTGTATCTCTCTCGCTCGTCTCGCTCCTATCTCCTCTCTTACTTGTCTCTCTCCCTTTCTTGTTGGCCTTTCTCTCTATGTATTTGTATTTCAGAGTGTATCTAGTAGCAAAAATACATGTATCAAAGTGTATCTGGCTTGAAATTATTATTTAGTAAGACAATATGCAACTATTTCAAACTATAGGGAGAAAATATATGAATAAATATGATAGGAATGTTTGTGTAAATGGATAGTTTTTTATAAATTAATCATTTTTGAGTGGTTAACGTGATTTGTTTACGTTTTAATCATCTCACTATATTTATTAGTAGTACTATCTCCACCAAACAAAATTAGATGAGTTGAACAAGTTATTATATGTAATATTTCCTAATTATGGATCAAATCTGTTTGGGTCTATTTTTTGTGGGGTTTAAAGTGGTCTGGATCTAATCCTTTTGGGTCCATATTGATATTTCGTAAAGTGATCTAGTGCTGATGGGCATGCATTTGTATCTACAGAAACTTTCCGAAATAGTTAATATATGACCTTTTTAGTTATACTTTTGCTAATTACCATTATTGTTTGATACTAAATGTATTGTTTTGTTCAAAGTTATTTTGAATATAAATACAATATTTAATGCAATTCTTTTTATAAAGAAAATTTAGTATGATATCTCAATCTTCCATGATTAATGGAATTAAGAAATCTCACAATATCTTTTTCATAAAAAAAAAAAGAAAAAGGATTGCACTAAAAGATCTTTTCTTCTTCATTAATTTCGTTGTATCACTAACTATTACTGGTACAACTTTGATACTTAATTATTTTTTTTGGTTATAGACTTTCTTTTCACTTCAATGTATCGATACGACATTGTTATAAATGCATTTTGGTAATGAATACATTATAGAAATACTCAAATACATTGCTATAAATGCATTCTGGTAATGAATACACTATAGAAATACTCAAATACATTGATATAAATGCATTCTTGTAATGAATACACTATAGAAATACTCAAATACATTGATATAAATGTATAATAGTGAACAAAAATACACTCATATACATGATACAAATGTGAAACAAGGAACTAATAGAGTGGAATACGTTGATACAAATTTATAACAAAGTTGCAAGATACACAATACATTGATACAAAATGAAAAACAGGGAATAAATACACTTGATACAAATGTGTAATCAATAGCAGATACAAACAAATACATTAGATACAATAACAGTGAATAAATACATGAATACAATGCATATACAGGTACATTGATACATGAATAGAATGCATATACACGTGCATTTGATTACTTGAAAAGTCCCCAAATTTGCACTTAAAATTCCTCAAATTCGAGATATGAACTCCTCGTGATATATCTAATCTTTCAAAGACATCACACATTAATTTTAGGAACAATTTCATAACCCCGTAATTTGAATTTAAGCTTCAAAACTTTCTTTCATGGTTTACAATGAAGTTTCGTAAAAATCATCTCAAGCTAATGATGACAACGGTTTATCGGGAAAGAGAGGAAGCCAAGTGTCGTTAAGTTTGAATTTTAAAAAAAATCGAAAGAACCGCCCATAGAAGAAAAGAAGAAGAGAAATAACCATACACGAAAGAGGGAAAAATGTGTTAATTTGAAGTTATACACTTATTTGGTGAGAGAAAAGAGGAAAAATAGATAATTGATAAATGCAATGCCTAAAATTAAGCCTAGGAATACACTAATTGATAGATGAATTTTTAAATTGAAAAATAACTATTAAATGAATTATATATCTGTGAATTATAAATTTTTAAAATTATAATTATATATAATAAATATATAGCATATATTTGTTGTCTTACTATTGTAGATTTTTCTATTTATGAGCTATTGAGGCCCAAGTATAAAGTAAGGGAGAAGCAAAGGTTCAACTTGAGAAATGACCCTAACATGGGTGGTCTTGACATTTTGTCCCCCATAAAAATAAAAAACAAAGTAACATAAATGACCTTCATAAAGGGTGGTCTTGACTTAACAAATTTTAATAAAAAGAGCCTCTACTTCAGAAAATTCTAAATTTTGGCCATAAGACAGACATTCACTATATTTTAAAATAGTGAACTTGTTCAATTAACAAGAATTTATGCAAAAGTTAGAATTTAGGTATGTTGCTTATTAGGCATAAATTCTAACTAATTTTGCCCATTAAACAGATATTGAAGACATTTTAAGATAGTGAACCTGCTTAATTGACTCGAAATTTAGCCTCGTTTGTTGCCCATCATGCAAAACCATATTAATGCCCATTACACTTGCAAAGAATAAGGTTTTGTCGTTATAATTTGTATGGAGAAAGTGTTTGACATGTGGAAGGTGTAATGGCTCAAAGTACAAAGCCAAAAATGAATTTGGTTGCCTCCTTGTGAATGTGTAAGAGAGTTGTCCCTTTCTATTGTCCAATTTCCAGTAAGTGAGTTGTTCTTTTTCGCAACTACTCTTTCCTTAGTTCACATGTAGGGCAGCCCTTAAAATTTATGAGTTTATATAAAAAATAATTGAGCTCAGAGTCGAATACTTATAAATACTATTTAGTAAGTTTTTAATACATACAGCAAAAAGTTATTGAATTCACGTGAATCTACGGATGAAACTCTAGATTTGCCCTTATTTCTCTTGTAGTTAAGAGAGCAGTCCTTGATCCTTGGAACACTATCTCTGTTTGTAGATATATGTGCTTGAAAATTTATGGAACCAAAACTATTAGCCTTATCCTTTATGACATTGACAATAAACACTTCACACTCTTGACTTGAAAGGAGTGCTTCTTTTCGAATTAGTCAAGGTCTCAATGCAATATCAGACATTGGATGAAAAACCAAAATGGGACTCGTAAATTCATACCATGTGAATATCAATACTCCAATCCATTATTTTGAAACAATTGACAGACGGATTATATTAACTCCATTTGAATAGTAGTATAGCAGAGTAGATCTAATAAATGAATCAAGAAGACTGACATTATTAAAACTTGCAATATTCTTTGAACAGACAGACAGAATGTCCTTGGCTGGGGATTATTGTGCATCTCTATATCATGCCTAAAGACATCTTCCTCCAAAGCCTGCTGTTTTGAACAAGGTTTGCTTTACATCTTCACCGCTCAAAATTGTTCGATGCTCCCTTGCCTATAAAAATCCAGAAACAAAAGGATAAACACTAATTCAACATGCTCAAACATCATGGAACATTTTAAAACAGTTGCTAGAGTCTGTAATCGATCAATTATGTCTCAATCTCAAATTAATTGAGGCCAGTTATGTGAATCTTTTGTATTCATTCTGCTTTATTAGTTGAGGTTAATGCTTAGTTCATGTGATTGATCATAATTTGAGCTTAACCTATCACAACTTTCCTTCTTTATCACAATATTGGACTTCAAATTCATAATTTGTACATATTAAATGATTCATTTGATTCAAATACAAGATTCAAGCCAAGACTATTGCATTCTGTCAAACTCATACCGCAAATGCGGTGAACACAATGCACTAAGTTGGGGTCTAAGGAAGGGGCATCAAATCATATTAGACCTATTATACGTAGTCTTATCTTTCATTTCACTACAGACTATTTCCATGGTTTGAACGCACTGTGTGACTTCCAATAATTTTTACCGTTGCACCATGGCTCTTTGTCCTAAGAAACATACGTTGGTTTCTACTTAGCGATAGAGACCAGAGGTCAAAGATAGTACCTCAGAACAAGAAGCTTGCAATGAGAAGTCACTGAAACAGCTGATAACACATTGTTGTACATCAAGCCCAAGAGCTTCTAACGTGCTCACTGTTGACAACAACAACCCTGGCTTTGCACTGCAACAGATCTCGATTCTGGTGCCCGCACTTCTCCTTTCTACCTCAAACTAAAATATTTCCCACCCAACATATAAGGTGTCAAACAAATTACACACACAGACATAATTAAAGTCTCTTACAATAATTGACAAAATGTTAACTATGAGACAGGTTAGCTAATGTAAGATGTTGTACCTTAGGAGGCTTTTTAACAAGTGCTTCATTTGGCTTTAACTCCTTGAAGTTTCCTACGAATTTTATATCCTTAATTTCGTCTTTCACATTATCATCTTCACGCAATGTATGGATTTTTTCTAAAAGCTCCTTCATGTAATCAATTGCGTCTCCAAGTATAGATGTTCTGTCCATCTGCTCAATCAATTAAAAGAACTAGATTCAGTACAACAGGGCACAGGCAGAACCATAGTATATAACACCCACAATCTTGTTTTAAAGAGAAAATTAGACAGTCAATTTTAATTACATTTAACTTATATATATACATTAACAGATTAAAAATATTACAATAACAACAACATACTCCGTGTAATCCACAAGTGATCAAGTTTGTGGACAATAGGATATACACAAACTTTACACCTGCCTTTGTGAGGTAGAAAGGTACCCTCGGCTCAAAATAAGTGTAATTAAAGCAGAATTGAAAGGAAATACGGCAGCAAAATAGAAATAAACGCATATAAAATGAAGTAGCGAATTGCAAGATAGACATGTTAAAAATATTTACAAGGGAAAAAGACATGATATACTCTTCAATTTTGCGATACTTTGTGATTTAGAGTTGATATACTTCTTGTTTCAAAAGTAACTCGCAGTATTGTTACACAAATGACTCACATATACTGTTTAAGCCGAACTAATGCAGTAGATTAAGTACAATGCAATAATTACATCTCATCCCAAATTGGGTAAAGGGAAATGGGAAGGAGATTACAAGATGGGAATCGAACAATTATGGAAAAAAACAAAAACTTCATAGCTACTAAGATTTCCGAATAATTAGATAGAAGAAATGAGGAAATTTACCTTACTAATCTTAGGAACAATGGATCTAAGCATAGAGAGTCTATCATTGAGTCTCTTTCTTCTCCTCCTCTCTGCCATTAAATTTTTTGAAGGCTGTCCTTCAACCTTCCTAATTTTACTCTTCTTTTCTCCCACATTACCCATTAATCTTGAATTTGCTTCTTCAACTTTAACATCACCAAAGCTATTCAACTCTTCCTGCAATCCATGAAAATCACCAGGAATAATCCCACCAAATTCTTCATGATTTTCCACAACTGCTCTGTCACTGTAGTCATCAAGTAATGGTGGACCAGTAAAAGAAGAATCAAGAAATTGATAGGATTCAGGTGAAGTGAAATTAGGAAAATTTGACTGTGAAGTAGTAATTGGCGGTGAAATGAGGCCCAAAAGTGAAGAATTTAAGGCAACAAATTCAGAGTTTTGGTAAAAAGGTAGTGGTGATTCAAAAGTCCATCCATTTCCATTTGGGAAAAAATCATTCAAAGTGCTCCAACTTTCTTTTCTTGGAGCCAATAATTCCTCCAAAATATCATGTTCACTAAGCTCCATTTTTAAAAAAAATGTTTTTTGCTCTCTCAAATATAAAAAAGGTGGAATGGTTTAGAAATAATATGATGTTGAAGGAACACGGAGTACTATTTAATAGAGCCTTTTTGTTATACGGAATGAGTTTTAAGTCTTTTTTATTGAGTTAATAATATCACCTAGAGAATAAGAGTAGACGTACCTTTTAATTTATTTTTCCTTCTATACTCTGTTTTCCGCTATAGTTGATCCCCGTCAACTATGGGTATTTTTAATAATATGCAATTGGTTAAAATTATATCGTGATTGGTTAAAATTATGCAGATATTAATAATATAAATATAGAGTATAAATTTTGCTGAATGATTAGAGTTATACGAATTTAATTATTTACGTATTACTTATTTCATCTTCTCTTATAAGAATACCTCACATAATAATACTACAAAATAAATGAAGTAAATGACATTGATGTATATACTATAATAAATTAAATAACTTATATTTTAATGTCATTTTCATGGAAATCTTAAATTAGAAAGAATTAGTATTCAAATCCTCGTAGTTTGAGAGGTTTGACCCATATGTCTAAATAGAAATGGATGGACAAATGTCGACAACAATGACAGGTTCTTTGCATATTGTGTTAACTACCTATTTTTGACTAATTTAATCACGCTAATCTTTCATTTGACATAATCTTTTCGTTTTCTTTCTAAGAAAAAGAGGTAGGATTGCTTATATATTGGACTCATTTATAAAAATAATTAAAGATAAATTTCAAGTTTAAAACAGTGATTAACCTGTTTTTCAAGTGATTTTTTTTTTCAACATAAATGAATGTTCTGTTACTTTTACATTATTTATGTTTCTTTGTCGAAATTGCAGGATTTGCTTAAATTTGTAGCTCAAAAATTACATCCATCACTGTTTGATTAAGCAAGAATATCCGTACATTACCTCTCTCTATAAATACTTTGTATTTGAAAAATCAATAACATAGTACTTAGTTACTTATATTAATTTCATACAGTGATAGTAAATAATTTAATATGTAATTTCTCGTTATATTGATATTGAAAAACTTGTAATTTTTAATATTGAAATATAATTTTAAAATATTAATGGTACCGTTTGATAACTACCATTTACTGTAATAATAAATGGATATACTTTTAAATTTGAAATATAGTTAAAGGGATGATTTTGGTTGAAAAAAACTCCGATCCCTTCGTTCACTTTTACTGATTATTTCTTCCTAAAACAACACGTTTGAGGAGTATCAAGAAAAGACTATTAATTTTTCCAAGTTGTACCCTAAGCATTAACTATTATTCTTTGTATCGTGTGATAAAATACGTATATCAATAATTATTTTCATAATGAGTATTTAAATTAAACAGTAACAAGTAAAAATGTACGAAGGAATATTTACTAGTGTAGTAATTTCCTATACACATATAGTGTTGACAAGTGACAAGACCGTGACCATGTAGATTTCTTCCCATTCCAACACATAAAACATGTATTATATGACTGTTTGTTGGGTAACTAAAAACCACGAGCGTCCCTTCGCACTGGTTTTTCTTTCTAACCTATTAATTTCCTGGTTTTCACACATTATATCCTCATCCCTCTGTTTTATAAAATTAAAAAAAAGAAGTTAGAATTAGATTAAATTAATTTATTTATTAAAATTAAAAATTTAATTATTAAAAAATTATACAAAAATATAACTAGAAGTTAAAAAGATTTCAGACCAATATGATGAAACAATATATATTGATATATTGATTGAAATTTATATATTTTTTACTTTCAAAATATTATGATAAATATTTTAAAACAGACAAAGTAAATTATTGAATTGATTATTGTGTTGAGAACACGTGACAAATGTAGAATTTAGTGCAAGTGTCCTTCGTTAGAGGGTTCGGCTGATTAATTTTAAAAAATTATTCACATCAATTGTTTGATAATTCAGTTAGCTATATATGATTAATATTTTATTTTTTCTAAATTGCCCTAATCATTTTTAAAAAATAATAATAATATGTGTACAGTTCGATAATTTAATTTAAAATATCAGGTATACTTGCACCAGTATCAGGAGGTCTCATTTTTTGTGTAAAGTATTTAACAAGTTCTAATATTATATAAATATAGAGTGTAATACTATACCGTTCGTGAAGTAAAATGTTATTACAAGAACTTGTTACTTGTAGGGCACAAATGGCAATAATGCAGGCTTACTCTCCATCTGAATTTAGAATTTTTAGAATATAACGGTATATATATTAAGTGAGAATTTGATTCTTAGTATTCAATCAAGTGCACCATTTATCTTTCTTCTAGCATGAGTTTTAGCGGACAATGTTATATCAATTTTAAAACTATATTCAATATCTATTTTTATGAAAAAACCTCGAGTTCATGTGTCTCATTTTTAAGCTATAAATTCACTTACTGTAGGATAGAAAAATTATTTCGAATAGATCTGCGATTCAAGAAAATTATTTTCACGACAAGTTTGAAACTCTCAACACACTTTTTATTATTACATATACATAGTATTATTTTAATTTAAAATAATAAATATTGAGTTTCTAACAACAAATTTTAAAAGTTTTGAGAAAGCAATAAGGGGTCGTTTGGTGTGAGGATAAAAAAAAAATAGGTGTGAGGATAAAAAAGAATATTCTAGGGATAAAAATTTGGTGTCTTGTTTGGTTGCCAGCATAACTTATCCCACTATTTATATCATAGTAATGAGATACGTTATCTCATATAAATGGTGGATAACTTATCCCAGGATAGTTAATCGCAAGATAATTAATTCTGGATAACTTGTTCCTAACCAAACGACCCCTAAGGGAATAATATCACCACCAAAGGATGTGATACATCGAATATGACTACTATTTTTTCTAATTAGAAGTCTTAAATTCAAACTTTGAAAGAAATTTATTTCTTCTTGAATGAAGCTCTACGCAATATAAATTTAAATTAATTAAATTTTAATATTGAATCAAAAATTAAGAAAAACATGTCCAGCATATGACTGATGAGGTATGTTTTGTGGCGCCACACAGAAAACCTAGGAAGGGTAGGTTGTGGGACAGCAGGTAGCACACAATATTTTTTACGGGCAAAACCACTTTCTATGGGCGTTTTTTATTTTTTTTTACTAATAGACTCATTTTCTTTATTTCAATATGTAGTACGATTGAAAAGGTGAGGGTCCAAATTACTCGATTTTATGTACGATTATTGTTATTATTATTCTTATTTCTTTATTTGGTTAGGGGAGTATAATGTAGCAGAAAGGACTACTCATATATTACAAACGTTAATAATGTTGGTTGTTGCCACTACTCTTCCGGTCCTCCTTTGTTTTTGTTTCTTTGCCATCCTCTAGCATTAACGTTTATATATTTTTTTTTGTCATTTTTTAAATATTTGTTTTAGGATTTTATTTTGTTTGTTTTAGGAATTTGGTATTCAAAATTACTTAATTATTGGCATGGTAAATTTGAATTTGGTTGGGGTACTAAGAGATTAAATGGGTCTTTATTACTCCATTTGTCTAACAATACTGGTCTACTATTGACTTTGTACGCTTCTTAAGAAACTATAAATAGAAGAGTGATTTTACTATATCACCCTATGAATATAATAAATACAATATCCTGAAAAATGTAATATATAAATGACTATAATTTAATGACAAGAGTATATGAGGAATTGAGTGTAAAATTATTATTGATTTCATAAAGTGAACAAATATTGTTGGACATCCCAAAATAGTGTAATTGACAATTATTATTGGACAAAGGAAATAAAATGTATTTTCATTCTCAAGATTTGAACAAGAAATCTTTGATTTAGATACGACACATATTGTAAATTGTCGGACGGAGCCACGAGATATGGACAAGGAAATTAAGAAAGTTAAGGGTGACATTGGGGATTTGTATATTGAAAAATGATTCTAACAACAAAATTTATTATCTAGGTTCATTACTACATACTTATTATAATACGATTCAAGCTACCATTAGCAACAATGATTTTTCCAACTATTAAAGAGTCATTTTTATGCTGTCTAAAGTTTTGAAGAATTTCTTATAATATTTTAGATTAAATATTTTTTATTAATGAAATTACATCCTAATTAAAGCAATGTACGACTCACATACATTTACCAATATACTATATTCAAACTCTATGAAATTCGCACAATATAATTTTTTAACGGAAGAAAATTCTTTGAGTTGTGAGTACAAGTCATGTGCTAATAATATTACCGCACTAATAATTCTATGGAGGAAAAGGGATATGTGTGAATTGTGTGTGGTGGCTGCCTGGTTCTTGCAAGTTTCAAGACTTGCTTTTGCAATGGGAGAAGTATTCATCACAAATATGAGTGTTCCAGCATGGCCTTTATGTACTATCGTGACAAAAATAGCTTTTAGCGATAATAATTATTCATATTAAAAAAATATTAAATATTTTAGCGATATCAATTAATTGTTATTGAATTCAAAGTCGCTATAGGTGTAGAGACACTTACAAAGAGAGTTAGTAAAATGTAATTTTCACAAGTTATTTCTTCTAAAAATATATTTAGCGATAATTAAAATATTACTTATTAATTAATTGCCAAAAAAATTATTTTTGATATAGTGTACGTGGTTGGTCGGTGCCATGCAATCTTCAATTATATTTTCTCCCACTCATCTAAGTAGTAAAGTAATGTTTATAAGTAATATTCTTTCTTTGTTTTACGAATTTGATATTCAAAATTAACTTAGCGTGATTAATTCGGATTGGCCAAATCACTTACAAAAGAATACCAACCACCCATAAATCACGCTAGTTAATTTTTAATATCAAATTCTTAAAACAAAGAAAGAAAACCAACCTCCCATTAATCACCGTTGAAGAAATTAAGAATTTCGACAGACGACAAGGTAAAAGAAAGTTAAAGTGCTAAGAGCAATAATTACTCCACTTAAATTTACCAACTATATTACTCTCTCGGTTCCTAATTAAACACCTATTAAGAAAACAATGATTGACATAATGAGTTTACCATTTTATATTTATTAATTATGAAGTAGATGAATTAAAAACTTAAGATTTTCAAAAAGTTATACTTTTTTCAAAATAATTAATTGAGGGTATAATAGGTAAAAAAAACTGTCATTTCTTAATTTGTCAAAATGGACAAGTAATTAAATACAACTAAAAAAAGAAAAAGTAGAAAAGTAATTAGAAATATAGGGATAGGGAGACGGGAGTACTTACAATCAAACTTTATGACATAATTATAATTAGAGCACGTACAATATATTAATTACTACTATTACATTTCCCTGTCCAGTGTCCACCACAAGTGTGCTGATAGTACTACTGCTTGCACTAATATGAAGGAAAACGAATATCAGTACACCAATTTTTTTTTAAAATTTTTAGCTACTAATTAATTAACGGTAACAATTTAATTATCGTTGAATATGTTTTTTAGAGGCAATTACTACTCCACTAGTGACAATTACATTTTAATATATTTTATAAATGCTACTAAAGCCTATAGCGATATCAAAACTAACAGCAATGAACTATTGCTGGTAAAAGATTTAGCATACTTTATAAATATGCATACTTTATTACATGTGTGATCAATTGCGTGTGGTGGCTGGTAGGTACTTGCAAGAATTGCATCTTTGCTTGTGGTATGGGAGAAGAATTTACCACAAATATGAGTACGTTGCTGTAGTTGGCTCTGATGATGAGGAGAATATTACTACCTTTTTCATGATTGATAAGAATGAAAAATATAATTACCTTGTCCTTCACTTGTCCAATCAATAAAAAAAAAGGTTACATGGTTATAAGTTCCTAGAAATTGTAGTAGAAACTGAACTAGATTGATAAGAATATCATCTAGTTCAGACTATTACACTATAGGGGTGTTAAGAGTTTAGTTGTGCTAGTTGTTATATACAATATTATCATAAACGATGATTGTTATAAAGAGGTCTAATGATATATACGCGCAATATGTTTAAGTCCTAAATATGTGACAATGTACTCTCGTGAGTTTATATGAAATATATCATAATGATAACAATTCTGTAGCTACTAATTAAATAACAGTGCACCTTCTATATTGCGCGTATAGTTAACAATTATGGGAGGTGGAATTCGAGGATCATGATGTGATTAAAAGGAGGTGCATAATCTTGCTTTAGATTTTGATAATGACATGAAGAGATGACTACGTAGATTAGCCATAAAGTTCCAATAATTATGATGTTTCTACTTAATTTGTCTTTCCAAGTCCATTAAGATTTTTGGTTAATTTCTTTTTAGTGCATTTTATGGTTTTGTATGAAATCCAATCCTCAAAAATCAGAAAGGTTATGGATAGAGCTGTTAATATGGCTGTACACGGATTTTGGAATTTGATGTGTTAGGTCGGATTGATCTACAATTTTAGTAGATAAGAAATAATCTAGTACAATTAATCATTAGGTCCGCTAGGAGCTATGTCAAATCAGCCTATTTTTTTATAAGAGGAAATTTCATAAATAACTAAGACTAGATAGATAATCGCAGGAAAAGAAACAAAACTCTATTATAACACAAAAATATAATTGAGTAAATTTTATCTATTTTAAATAGTTTAGAGATATTTTTGATAGTAAAAAAAAACTTATTATGACCCCTTAAAAAGAAAAAGAAGAAGTTATACATGTGTCTGACCGTAAATATGTGGTCAAAAATTTCTCAACATAGTTTAGGCAAATGCGTAATTTGTTAGTAGAAAAAGAGAAGTAATGTCATATTTTGTAGTACTTCATTCAGATTAGATTCTCCCTCTTCCAAACACTTTGGTCCTCCCTTTAAATTAAAATATACTATATTCATATAATTTTCCTGTCCTATTTTCTTTTTAGTTCGTCTCAAAATGAATATCATCTTATTATAATTAAAAATAATTTGATTTTATAATTTATTTTTTATCCTTAATAACATAATTTACAACTACATAAATATTTAAAAATTATTTTGAACCACAAATTTCAAAAGCCTTTTTTTTTTCTTAAACACCGTATCAAATTTATTACATGAAATGGAATGAAGAGAGTAATAATTTAACATTTGTTCTTGCAGTCCTCAATAGTCTAATCAACCATCATGTAATATTATTCTCTAAACCTTGTTTTATTTGGTAACAGAGAAGATGCAATCATTTAAGATTAACAAGGTAAATGGTTCACGTGAGAACGTACGTACCAAATTGTGGAATGTAAAAAAAAGAGTATGAAAAACAAAAATTCTCCAGCTAATTAAAGTTGTCTATTGAAACAAAACATGTTAGCATATGCTTTAATTACTTATATACGAGTCTATTCAAGAGACATCCGATAAAATTGGAACGATACAGAAAAAATTAGCATGATCCTTGCGTAAGGATAACACGCACAAATCGCGAAATGGTTCAAATACTTATATACTATCATGATATGGTTGAATTTTTATATTTTTAGTATCAAGGTAATTTTTACTTGTTAAAACAAGTAGTTTATCTTATTTTCAATATTTAATTTAAAAAATTTACATTTTATGAATAATTATCTGTTTTTTTTTTTTGGTTTAGCATATTTTATGATTCGTTTTTGTCCTAATTTTCTCCATGTTTGTTTTGTCATGTCCATGTTTGGGTGGTTTATTGAGTCTACATTCTAATCATCTCTCTAACAGTAAAAGTAAAAGTGTAAAACGCTTGTCTTTGTGTATGAAAAATTACCCCAATATTCACATGATAATTTTAAAGATTTTATATTCCTTTTATTCACTTGCTTGACATGCAATTTTTGTCACAGTGAGAATACTAGAAAAATACTTCGCAGCAGAGGAAGAAAGTAATACAAACCTCAAGTTGATTTAATGAGAAAAGGTTGGATGGATGCAAATACAAAAAAAAAAAAATTATTAATTTATTGTTATTGGGTTAATGAATTTTAAACGATTTTGTATTTTAACTATACTAGTCCTAATAATATCACGATAACTTTAATACTTTACCAATTATATATCCTAAATTTTAGTATTACTTTCAGCCCGAAAGGTAGCCTCATCTTCTTTCTTCTCAATACAAACGAGTATTACCTTCTCTCTTCTCTATTTTAGATTTGATTATGACAAAAATAAATAATTAATCTTATTTTCACAATTTATTACATGACTCCTTACAAGAAAATAAAAAAGATACTGCGTTAAATAAAAGTGATCAATGTAAAACTTTTGTTCTTACTACTATTTCTGTATTTATAATCATATGAATATTATTTTTTTCTCTATTGGTTAAACCAAACATTAAATCTTAAAAGACTAAAAATTTGATAATCAATTTAGCGTATTCACAAACTAAAAACCAATAAATCAAATTAATAATACATAAAACTGAATCGAACCGATCTGCGCCAGTACCATACTTGCTACTCCTTGTGTCTATAATAGTTATCCTCTATTGACTTGGCATACATCTTACGAAACAATAAATAATAAGGGTAATATTACTAATACTATATCATCCTTTGAATATGTTAAATTTAAAGCTTTGAGAAATATATTAGATATTGAATAGTATTTAATACCAAGGAAAAAATAGATATAAAAGGATAAAATATCTCTTATTGAATAACTATTTTTAATATAATGAACAGGACGGAGAAAATCAACAATAGTACTACAATTGAATTGGGAAAGAGTGATGGTTGAAGAAGAAAACCTGTAGGCCCATTAAAATATTTAGTGGGCTTGGTCTTTTGTCATTCCCCAGGAAAACTCAGAAGTAATCCAACGAACGGGATGAATGTTTATCAGGATTTGATGGACCCAATTGTCAGTCCAGATAAGTGTTTGATAAGTTGTGTACGCCAAAACTTTGCAAACACAATGTCACCCTATTATCACATTTTCTCTTCCAATTTTCACAACTCCTAATATTAACATTTGAAATTTAAAAAAATTATAATATTTTTTTTATTTTAAAATAAACTGATCTTTTTTATAAAAAAAATAAAAAATTAAAAGGTATTAAAGTTAAAAGGGTAAAAATGTTCAAAAAGATAAAATAACATAATGTGAAATATGTTATTTTACCATTCTGGCCAAATTCTGACCAAATGAATTTTTCCTTTTTAACATTTTTGAGGGGAAGACTAAAGAGGCCAACAAGTGCCGTAACAACATCCTATCATGCTCTCTGCATATAACATTGAATTGAATATATATGTCACGGGTAAGGAATCTTTACTACTCTTCAATCAAAATTATGTTAGTATTATAACTTATTCTATAATTGATTTCTATACTATTTTATAAATTATACATGATAGAGTGTGTCTTCAATCAAAATTATGTTAGTGTTATAACTTATTCTATAATTGATTCTATACTATTTTATCATGAGTGTTGAATAAAAGTATGTGTATAAGAATATTTAAAGATAATAATGTCCTTAAGCTGAACAAGAGATAAAAATTCAAGTGCTGTTATTTATCGCATATATATAGGAATTAGTTGAATAGCATTTGGTTCTAATAATGATAAACTCTGCATAACTTGTGCATTTCGGGTGTCTAACATTGGGTGAGGTGAGTCCCGCTTTGATATCATGTTAAATGAGGTCTTGGCTTAACTCACACCCAAAAGCTAGCTCAAAAGGAGAAGAATTGTGCGATCCTTATAATGAGTCAACTTATCTCATTAACCACCAAATGCGAGACTTTTGTCACTTTTAACAATTCGCTATATGAATATTATATTTGTTAGGCAAATTTTGCAAATATTTGGTGCAACAATCATTACAAGGCATGGAAGCAACGGTAAAAACTTATCCGCATCAGATATTTATATAAAAACGATGAAATCTAACTATAGTTAAGTAATTTAATAAAGTAAAAACATACAATAGTTAATTATATATGTTTAAGTGATCGATGTTGAAAATTTTAACACATGTCATGAATTTATTGATTTGATGTAAATACTCGGTACAATTAATTTTTTACTAGCATCAACATGTCCTTTTCTTTACTAGGAAAGTACATCTTTACGTTACTCCTTTGAAATTTATGTAGCATTCAAGAATACCTGAACTTAATGTACGGGTTACGTCCCGAGCACTTTGACCCAGCATCATATGAATTGTATATTATTGGCCAACTGCTTTAATTATTTTTTATCGAGATCAAATGTGTTAAAAGTTCATTGGCAAATGGACCATATTTCAGGCTGCATTTGGATTTTGGGCCAAGCGTCTGATGATAGAGCTTCAACCATTTACTTCCATATGTTTGTACTTTGTAATGTGCATTGCCAGGTTGGGCTGGATAATTCAATGGGCTACCCAAGTTAGCACACTTGTTTGATTCTCTCCAAATTAAAGTGCACACACTACTATATATGTCGTGCGATGCTAATCTAAATTAATGGGATCAGTGGACTTCGGAAGAATTATTTTTTCCGAACTTGTACGATTAAAAGGAGAAATGTAAAATCTATATACCTCTGAGGGTTTTACCTTACTTTCTATTGATTGTGATAACCCAACGCCGAATTTGTAACTATTCTATTCTTTTTGGTGAGAAATAGTGCTCATCTCAACTTATTTGTATTTTGGTTTCCACGAACTTGACGTTTGATATCTATATTAGAATTTGTTTAATTTGAAATATTATTCATAACTCGAACTCGAGACTTCTAACTAATGATAGAGGGATCCTAACCTTCTCACCACCCATATTGGTGCTCATCATCAGTAGTTAGATCGACGATGGAAGTATTAATATCAAACGGAAAGTACGTGAGATTGAAAGCAAAGTAGATTTAGAGTCACAAATAGAAGACCGTCTTTTAAACTATAACAAAAATGACGAGTAGTCGACGGAACAAATTTCTGTCAATAATATATAAACAACACTTGGGACTCATACAGGGATAATTTTTTTTGGCATAGAAGAATTAAGCGTTCCTTGATGATAAAATTAGAATTCTTAATTATTTCTGAATATATACTTCACTATATATCCAATCTAATGTGATGATTTTGCATGTCACTCATTCCAATAAACCAGTTCCACTATAGAAATTTTCTGGCCAAAGGACAAATTGCAACTGCTCCACCATGTACCAAGACAAAGTATATAGGATGTTATTGAAGATTTTTTAATTTGTGCACCTACTTGTTAAACAAAAAAAGGTAGTATCATGTAACTATTGTCAATTGACATCATTTGTAGGGACACAAATTTACGTCCTATATACATAATAAAGCTAAGAGGAAGTAATGTGAAAAAGATAAAAAGTTAAAAAAACAAATTAATTATGAAAATGTGACATTTTTTTTTTTTTAGAAATAAACTATAAAAAAAAAGTGTGTCCCACATAAATTGAGACAGAGAAAATAATTAATTAGTCATGGTCGTGGGGTTGACCCCTTTGATGGACTCTCTGTGGTTGTATATAAATATTCTTGTTATAGTATTTTCTTTAGAACAAACATATATTTATCTTAGTGATATTGTGAAGGAAGTTGGAATCAAGGATGAGTGATCCACCTAAGTATGCACATCCCTACCCTGCTCAAGGTATACTTAACTTTTAATTTCCTATATACTATTAATCTTAACTAATCTACTTTATTTTGACTTCTTTTTGGTTAATCAACCTTAATTAATTCCCATAGCTCCCTCAATTGATTTTAATTAATTAATGGTGGTGTGGTGTGGTATAGGTTATTATCAAGGTCCTCCAGTGATGCCTCCACCACCTCAATATTATTATGCAGCTCCTCCACCAAGAAGGGAACCTGGCTTTCTTGAGGGATGGTAAGTGCCCTTCTTCTTCTTTTTTTTCCTCGAATTTTGAATACTGCATTTATTTAAATCTTGAATCTGTCTCTGTGTTTACGTTGGTGTAGTTTGGCAGCTTTGTGTTGCTGTTTCCTGATTGATGAGTGTTGCTGCGACCCTTCTATCCTCTTCATCTGTTGATAAACTATTATTAGATCTCTCAGAATGTGTTAGTCCTTGTTCGTTGCTTCAAAGTTGTCTGTCTCGTGTTTTTATCATATTTGAGTTTTAATTTTATCTAATATAAATCTCTTTTATATTTGGTTATTTTTTCTTTTTTAGGAAAAGTTTGAAATTTTATAAACTAAAGATCACTCTTCTCGTATCATAATGCAATATCATTCATTAGTCATTTATAAAGTTTTGTTTTATTAGGAGGAGATTTCTCTCTCAATAATTTAGATTTTGCATTAGTTTCTTATATATAAGTCGTTATTAAATGACCAAGCAATATTAATATATTATGGATGTTTTAGTATAATTTTTTTGTCATTTAATTTATCACCATTATATTTTGTAATTATTAGCTTACGCATAATGCCCTAATTATTTCGATCCCAACAGATCAATCACCTCTGTTTGATAAAGGCATCTACATAATTAATTATCAACAAAATTTGCACTAAAGATTGGTCTATATCTAATTTCTTTCATTTACAATTTGCTCCACTCCTTCAAGCGTATATATATCTAACCTCAAATTTATTTTGGTAGAGATCAGCCTTTTATTTTGTAGTTAACTTATTGTATACAAATTTGAATTACTCGAGCTAGTAATGGTCGCACACAAAATTAGAAAAGCTTACGCATAATTTTCAACTTTCGGTGAGAGAATAATTATGTTTGAAAGGGGACACAAGTGTAGTAGCTACTAGTGTTGGGGTCCTCAATGTCTCCATCAAGTTTGAATTTTCCAAATAAACAAAGAATGAACCAGAAACACTTTATTGTACAACTTGACTTTTTTGCATCAAAAAATAATTTGAATTCTCAATCAAATGGAAAATATTGTTTCTAATCACAAAAACATTATGGGGTGGGTTCTCTTTTAAGTCAACACATGATCATGGCCAGCATTATTGACGAAATGGCACGCTTTTCGAAATTGGTTTATACTTTTCACTTCATCTTTTCGGTGGTAACAATTAGGGATGAGAATGAAGTGGCGCGGATGGAGCCCTTTAATCTGAAAAACTTTTAATCCTTTTCGCCCTGCATAGCATTTTTGTATGTACTCAATTCCGAGTCAATCCGCCCTACAGTTAAAAAGAAATTCTATGGAGTATTGTGTAATAAAACTACTTCTAAAATGAATTTTGGGGTTTCTCAGAAATAATTTTTTTAACCAAATTGTTTCTAAATCGCTTTGATTAGTGAAATCGTCACCAAATATTTGTAGTACTTTACTCATTATATTTTTAAATTTAGTGATACATCAGATTTTGTATGTACTTCATCTATCTCAAATTATATGTTATTTTTCTAAATATAGTTATCTTAAATTATTTATCATTTTAAAAATTTAAAATAAATTTAGTTAATTCTTTCCCATGTAATCCTTTAATATAGTTTTTCTTAAAAACTATGAGGGAGTACTTTTTCAAGACATTGTATTTATTATATTCAAAAAGTGATATAATAAAATTATCCTTATATTTATAGTTTCTTAAAAAATGTGTAAAGTCAGCCGTGGACAAGTATTGTTGGACAGAGAATATAACTTATATTGCAACGTAAACAAGAACATGAGTAACACATATGAAACTATCCATGTTTTGTTGGAATTTAAAGGATTTGAATCTCCACACAGACATCAATATCAATTAACTTGTATACCAATATATATATATATATATATATGATACATTAAACTAAATATCCTAAAAAAAAAAAAAAAAAAACCTCAACTTGCTCCGATCCAAATAATTCCTTAAAAGTTATTAGTTGAAATGCAGTTCTTGATTTGCGGCACTAAATATTTAATACATACAGAAGTGATCAAGATGGTCCTTGACATATATGAATTTTGATTTCATTTGATTCGTAAGATGTAAACCTGATGGAAATGATCACAAAATGAAATCAAAATCCATACATTAAAAAAAACCATTTTGATCATATATATATATATTCACAAATAATATGCATGTTATGTTGAGTGACAAGCAACGTATAATTTTATACAAGATTAAAAAAAGATATTTTTTAAATTTCGATGAGAGTTAAAAGTCTAATATCTCATTAATATTAGTGAGAAATATGTAGGCTTAGTCCCTCCATGTCTCTATCATGTTTGAATTTTCCAAATAGGTAACTGTTAGGAGAAGAAATGACCAGATATATATATTTTTTTGAATGACTTGCTTAATTGCTATAGAGTTATTTATCTATTAATTCATTAAAGCTATTATATGTTCAAAGAAGCATATCAACTACTAAGAAAATTCATGTACAAAGAAATAAAATAAAAAAAGTTGCTAAGTTATAACTTATAAGCAATAATATAATTAAAGATCTTAGGGATGTGTTGAACACAACATGATCTAGATATGAAGACATATTCAAATATCTTCACAAGCTATATTCATATTCCAAACCATTTTTATATTTTTTTGGCAATATACCTATTACCTCTTTCACATCAAAGAAGATACAATTTTTTTTTCTTCCCATTATGTATTATTTTCCCCACATACGTCACATTATCATTATTGTCAAATTTAGCACACTAGCAAAGTAAGAAAAAATGTTTTCCAATCATTCTACCGTAGACATCAGTAATATTGTCAAATATCATTTCAATTAATAAGGCTCATTTTCCATATTATTTGAGAATAATAACATTTAAAGGGGATTTTTATAAAAATCTACAGTTCAATACAAAATATTACATCTACGTAGCCCATATTTTCACATTACACCAGCATAGCCTCTCTTTTTTTTTTTTTTTTTGGTTTGCAACAATGCTTATATACACCATCATACATCTACTATACACAATGTATAAATTTTAATGTCAAAATATATAATAGTGTATAAGAGTTACTTATACACACTTTTTTCAAATCACATCTCTTAAAAAGCATGTGTTCGATAGTCTCATTTTTCAAATAACATCTCTTATAAATACGATTGACATGATTCATTTTTTCCTAATTATATTTTTCAGTGATAAAAGTATTAAGCAGACACCTTTCTAGTAATTATTTCTAATCACAAACCATCGAAGGAGTTTAGTCTCTTTAAATTAACAGGACAAACATAACACATAATGGCCACTCTTTACTAATTGATCTTTGCTTTTCATTCTGTTTTTCCACTTTAGCCTGGAAAAAAGGAAAGGAAGTCTGATTATTCAACAAAGTTTACACCATTATTTACGTTATGAAAAGCAATGACATAATACATATACGTGCCCTTTAACTTGGGTTCAACTAACATTTATGCCCTCCTATTTTGGGTGTGCATAAGTGGACACTTTAACTTATAAAAAATTGAACAAATAAATACATTCGTCTTACGTGACGTCCTACATGACAATTTTATGTCATACATGGTGTCCTATGTACACTATGCCACATAAAACGCGTGTGTCTACTTGTTCAATTTTATACAAATTTAAATGTCTAATTGTGCATACCAAAAGCTGGAGGTCATAGATTAGCAGAAGACAGTTAATGGACATATTTATGCATTATGCCAAAAAAAGAACACATTTTTAATTGTTCTTCTGTTTTTTTTTTCTTTCTAGTTATCCTTTTTTCCTTACATTAAAAGGTTGGTACTGATGTAATTCTTCCATAGACAATTGGAAAATCTACTCATGAACTAAACTATAACTGCGCAAAGGAGTTGTTAGAGACATGTTCCACATTGTTCTTACCAATGAGACCCTTTCTTAGTTTGTTTCATTAGGACAAGTAATTAGATGGATATTATTCAACACACCAGGAAGTATAAGAAATTAGTAGCAGTTGGTTTTTGTGTGACCTGATCAGGTAAAGTCACTTTATGCATCAGTAAATCTGTAAACAAAATCAATTTTTCCTGCCAGATTTATTCATTAACAAGTAGATATGGCCCAAACTTCCTACTTGATTATGAATTCAAATAATCACTAGCGTCATGCGATGAAGTGAGATAGAAACTTACCAAGAAGACAAGGAAGACAAATGACTGGTTCCAGCCACGAACACTAGCAAATAAATGAGCAACCAACTAATTCAGCTTCAGAGCAATATTCATCAAGCATTGAAAAGATGGTCAAACGGCACTCCTTTGCATTATTTCATAATACTACTTTACACACACAAACCAGTCACTAGAACAACATATAATACAACCACATGACTACATTCATCCTTGACACATTATTTCCTTTTCACATTCATAATAATACAACATACATTTCCAACAGTTGAAATCCTAATTACAAGACACAGGAGTCTCATCAAGAGCTTAGTGTTGTAAGGTTCAACAAACATAAAAAGCATGAAAGTCATGAGAACTTTATTAACTTTTATTATTATCCTCCTTTGGGATGTCATTTATGCATTAACTTCAACAGTTGTGATAGATGCCAAACCATTACCACATCCACCGCCACCACAACCACTGCTTTTCAAACTGTTCCCTCCACAACCACCACCACCACAACCTCCACAGCCGCCGCTTTCTAACCTATTTCCACAGCCACCACCACCACAACCTCCACAGCCGCCGCTTTCTAACCTATTTCCACAGCCACCACCACCACAACCTCCACAACCGCCGCTTTCTAACCTATTTCCAGAGCCACCACCACCACAACCTCCACAGCCGCCGCTTTCTAACCTATTTCCACAGCCGCCACCACCACAACCTCCACAGCCGCCGCTTTCTAACCTATTTCCACAGCCACCACCACCACAACCTCCACAGCCGCCGCTTTCTAACATACTTCCACAACCACCACCACCACAGCCTCCACAACCGCTGCCACCACCACCACAGCCGCCGCCACAGCCACTGCTTTCTAACATACTTCCACAACCACCACTTCCGCACCCACCACAACCACCACTCTCTAATTTGTTTCCACAAACAGCACCACAACTGCCACAGGCTCCCCTCTTCATAAGATTACCGCCGCCATTACCGCAGCCTCCACTGATTGCTTCATTTGCGGGTGCTACAATGTTTCCTTTGGTAGCCTCCAGGTCCAACTTCACCCCCTTCTCTGTCTCAGATTCCAGATTAGCTCTGTTGTCCTCTTCATGGCACACATCAGTTTCTTGAGTGGAAAAATTCTTCTCTTTCGAATGTTTGGCACTGCCTACCAAGCTACTATACCCTTCCTTCTTCAACGTATCACAAAGTACAAAAGCTGTTATAGAACCAGGAAAAAGAAACCACTCCTCTTTCACCTGATTTTACAAGGAAACCATATCTATTAGAGAAATGTGATTCCACAAGTTGATACTGGAACAAGAGTATAACAAAATTACTTACATTGATAACTCCAAATTTCAAGTCAACCAACGCCACTGCCTTTCCATAAGGATCCTGTGCAGAGAACTCTACCGCTGTCATAAAATCATCTTCACTCCTTTGCTTTGTACAATGCTTGTGCTCATAATCCAGCTTCTGACCAGGGAAGAATTTCACCTGGACAAAATATGAGTGTGGGAACTATCAATGCATGGAGAGCCAGAACTATGTTAACTCGTGGAATGATAATAATGGGTAACACCAAATTCAGCTATTTCATGACTTTGAAATAAGTAAGTAAATGAGAAGCTGTATAAGAGAACTTTGATCGCAATACTCGAATTCATAATGATTGAAAACACAGAAACAGTCTCTACAAATTGCTGAGAAGGCCACATTTAATGACATTAAGTGTATAGGTATTAAGGTGGCTGAAATTATTCAACTTATAAATAGCATTTCACAGCAGCCAGAACAGCTACCAAATTTAATAACTTAATACCTACTGAGCTTTGTAATGTTCCAAACACCAAATATTTCCGCAAGAGAAAAATAGTAAGATAATGAGAGCTAGAGGCTCTATTACAGTGTTAGCAGCAAAGCCATGTTCCCTGGAAAACCCAATGAGGAACGTGAGATAAATCTTAAATGAATGATAATTGGTGTCTATCAGCAAAGATGCATTTCCAGAAAATCTGATGGGACATATCAATCATCTAATAGATGAGTGTAAGAGTGACAATGGTATACATCAAATGAGAACAGTAATCTACTTTCCTGTTGTTTTTTAACAAAAAAAGGGAAGAAGTGACGGATAAACACTCACATTCCTCTGACCAGCCAACTCAAAAAGGTGGCCATCATCACTGCTGGATGTTTGAAGTTGAAGAGACCACTGAGCATCTAACAGCAACCACTCTTTCCCTACTAACTCAGCAAGAGAATGTACCTCGCCGGACTTGCTGACGCCAACCACCTCCTTGTGCAATGTAGAATCAGTTTCCCACTTGGATTTCTTCGAGTCCCTACAGTGGAGCCATGAACAGAATTTCAAGCAGCAAGGAGAAAAGGTAATGACAGTTTTCTAACTTCTCATACATGTTTGGTGAAATTATCGGTTTCACTTAAAATTTTCACCAACAAACACAAGGGCCCATGACATTTAGAATATCAGATAGGTCCCCTAATACTGAATTAGGTTGAACAGAGAATTCATAAAAGGATTACCCCCAATTTCATTTCAAAGAAGTAAAAAACTTTCTGAGGAATTTGATGGTGATGCAAAAGTAGCAAATATTTTAGATGATACCACAAGAAATCATTATCATGATTCCTTAGTTAACCACGAATAAATGGACAAAGAAAAGAAAGCAGATAGTATATCAATAACAGGCACATCCATGTTAAAGTCCCTATACGGAATAAGATCAACAACATAGAATGCTTAAACATCAAGTACCTCATTTGAAGGCTAATGACCTCATCACCAGTATCATCAATGACGTGAGTCCAATTCTTAGCATGCTGAATCCTTCCATGAAGTGGGAATAAGTAAGAATTTTTGGAGAATGCTCGAGGACGGACAAAGTGAAAGACATATGGTGCTGCAGTAGGTGTTGTAACTGAGATAGCTACTCGTAAACAGATTGGCTTTAGTGTTTCCATTTTAGAGCTTGGCACAACTTCCAACCACTTTTCCATTGTAAGTTTTGAAGTCGGGCAAACCAAATCTTCTAAAGAGACTTTAACAGAACCCACAGATTTAACAGATTTCGGAATAGGCAAACCAGACGATGAGCAGGACATGAGATCAAAAAGAAGATGACCATTAGGTTCACATTGGAAATAAGCAACCTGTTTTTCCCCAGTGACGGACAAAATAGTAAGTTTTCTCTTTGCATTGAAGATTCTATCAGGCTGAGTCTTGCTAAATGAGACAAAGAAGCTTCCCTTGTGTCCTTCTGGTAAGTTTCTGATATCTACAAGCTCTAACATAACCTGTAAATAATTGGAGAAGTTACTAAAAGTTACAACTTTTTGTAGTTTGACTAATTCGAACATAAAACCACTTGATAAGAAACTTGGAAGTCAGGTCTTCATAAGCAATAAGACAAGTAGATTATTTTAAGTGAAGTGATCTATAAATCTAGGTTACACATTAATGTTCTTTATATCAGAGAGCAGCAATGTTCAAGATAGGCCCTGAAGGATACAGTTAAATGAATTGACACCCTACCTGTCATAGCAAGACCAGACACAGATAATGATTGTCTTTAATGTCAACTTAGGATTAAAGTTGTCATATAATTTTCCACATTGGATTTAAATTATATACTTATAAAATAATATGGTTCCCCTATGATCTCTAGCATTAATAGCATACTGATTGAAAACAAAAGATCACTTAGGTTTTTCAGCACATTCTCCAGATCTCTCATCCTTGCACTTATTACCTTCAGATATAAGTTTGAAATGGAATTCATTATATGCAAGTATCCTAGATATATCAGTAATATTGAATCTCAAAATATGTAAACAATATTGAGATGACAAAGCTAAAAGTAGAAAGATGCTGAAAATTACTTCTACTGCTTCCATCTCAGGATACTGCATTATCTTTTGGTGCTCATGGAAAATATCTGCGTTCTTGCTTACAGGGTTGGAGGGGTAATAAGAATTCCCAAGAGGAGATGGTGAACTGCCTCTATACATTGCACCTGCCCTCCAATATCTTAAACCATATGTTTCTTCCCACTGCTTTGTAGTTCGAGAAAAGCCAGTATCCAACTTTTTCCCTTTTGTTCGATCTGAGTCAGTGTCATCATGTTCTAAAACCTTACCCATAATGTCAACAAGGTCTTTGCAATAAGAAGCAGGATGTAACTGGTGAGTATGCCAGATAAGGTCTATGTCATAAGTTGGAACAGTGAAGCTCTTAATCGATCTTTCTTTGTTTCTCCGGATCAGATGTAAGAAACCCTTGTATCGAGCCACGGCACCTTCAAGATAGAGATCGTTGTTTATGTGTGGTCTAGACACCTATAAGAAAGACATAAAAGAACTTTTACATCGCTGCTTAATAGAGTAGATAACAAAAAGAACGCCACTAGAATCACTAAGGATAACATGATTTTGACAACAATTAGCAGGAAAACAGCTGAAGTTTTTTCTCTGGCCTCCTAGGGATATATATCCTTAAGGATGGGATGTCAGGCAAAAGGAATGCCTCTTATACCTTCCAGCTCTGGATTTTCCTTACTATCACTTTCAGAATGAGTGTTAAACCATTCTGTTTATATGGTTCGACATAAACCATTGATTCTCAAACTTGGCATTCAAATAAACAATACAGAAGCTTGTGAACTGTACAAGTCTGACTGCTGATATGATGCGCTATACACAAAAAAAAGAGTCTTAGCCTCCTCTTGCTCACCTGGTAAAAGAATGGGCTTTGCCGTGTAACAGCAGAGACTAAATCATAATCACTGTACTTTTCAGCTTGTATAGCTTTTGCATGGACATCTTCTGAAAGAGCTCTAGCTGAGTCCAAATCATAAGGCTCATTTGTATACAAGTGTTTCCACAGTTCTTCGGTATCCTTTTTTGATTTCGCATTCACAGAAGATACAACATCATGGTTGTCAAGAATTCTCCCATATAATTTCTCACAGTCAGTCTTGTATCTAACCTGAAAAAGACGGCAGAAAGGACATTTAAGTATGTAATAAATAGCTTTTAGTCACAGAATTTAAATAACAAATGTTTCACTAGTTAAGACACATACAGGATTGAGCCTGTGACAATGCCAAATCCATTCACAATCCAAAGGAACAACCAAGGGTCCGTCAAAGTAGGGGGACTCAGAGTGTTTTGCCAACAGTGGTAGCCAACATGAGTAGTACCTGAAATTGGGATTTTAATTTGCATGTTCTCTTAAAGTAACCTTTTAAAGAAATGAAACATTAACTTGTAATATTACCTCAGATCAGAAGAAAAGGAAAATGATTTACAAAGTAAAGATTTTTCAAATAATCAGTATTCATAGTTGAAAAACAATTAACACGGGGACAAACTCTTAGAGATTATGTATTACCTATGAATGGCTTTATCCAGGCCACGGCCTTCATACAGCCAACGGTTTCTATCAACAGTAGCAAGAAACTTGAGCTGTTCTTTAGCTGCAGCAACAAGGTCCACATTTATCAGAGTCTTCTGAGCTTCATTCCACTCTAACTGCTGTTTCATCTCCATCCTTTTTTCACTAATACCCATTCTACTGTCAAATTGAAGCATGAATGTTTATCAAAAGCTACAAGATTAAGTATAACAAATACAAATCACAGTTTTGTAGGAATTCATCAAAGTACTAAAATTCCAGCACATCAATTCAGAAACTGAAAATTTATCCTCAAATCAGCATCGTGAGATAAACAGAAATATACAAATGAAATTACAAAAGTAGATTAAAAAAAATCCCTTTTGTATGATTTCTATGGATTTATCAAACATAACTGAACCGGTGCATAAAAGATAAAAATATCGCTGAATTACACCGATCACTCTTTTTCTGTGCAGAAAAATTGATTTCACATCCAAATGAAGTCATAGCAACGTTCAGTAGTAAAATCACAAAACTGAAAATAGAACGCAGAACACTTGTCAAATAAAGAGAACCAAAAAGAGAAAAAATTAAACAAAATTTAGGTAAAGAGCTTAGGAATCTCTAACAGAAAAGACTCAACTAGAAAGATGAACGATACGTTGAACGATTGGTGGGCAGTTTATACTCAAAAGTCAATCGATCGGATAAAGAAACAAACAGCAACAGAGAAATCCTGAAGCAAAGGAAGAAAGAGTAAAAAGCGATTTCTGAATTTTGACTCACCGGAAAACGGAAGAGACGACGATCGATCGCCGGAGAACTCCACCTGAGATGGCGAGTTCTTAATTGAGAAATGCAAGATATTTTATGGAGTAGTTTGGTTTGCAAGTTCCAATTTTATAGTACACCATGAAGAGTACGATATCAGCTGATAGTTTAGACTATTGCGATCAAGTACAAAATACCATGTTCGGACACAAATACCCTTTTACAAACCAAATTACCTCCCTTATCCTTTTCCCTTTGAAATTCGATTAAATTTAAATTCACGTTGAAAAGGTAAAACACTCCATAACAAAAATGATTAGGAGAACGCAATTTCAAAATTTTGATTAAAAATAAAAAAATATTTATCACTTCACTACAATTTTTATTGGTTTTATTACTTATTACATCAGTATTATATATAAGATGATACATGATATATTTATTTTTTGACGTTTCATTATATGTTGCTATTATATTCTTTTCATAATTTCACACTTGACTTAATATTTTCTTCCGCACTTATGAAATTTTGTTAAATTACTTATTTCATTTACTCCTCCTTATTTTATACTCCTATGTTGTAATGTAAAAAAAAATACTGTACTATTTATCTTTCTCTCACCAATTTACCAAAAATTAAAACGGAAATTTCTTCAGAAAATAAATCTCATCGAATTATTAAAAAAATCTTTGACAATGACTTCTTTAGTTGATTTATTGATTGTAGGGTACTGAAATTCTATTGACATTGACATGTTCTTTGGCTTCATTTTACTTGGCAATAGTAATAAATATAAGAGAATATTTCATTTTATTTCTATCTCTATATTTAAAAATGATAAATGAGCATGACTCACAAGAAAAGGTGCATCATTACGATTATATGCCCGCAAGCCAGGCCCACACTTAACATCATCCAAGTAATATAATGCATTATTATCCTCTATTTTAATTATATGAGGAAATATTAGTAATAAAGTAGTGTACTCCAAAGTATAAGAGAGAAACAAATACAAAAAAGTAAAGCATTTTGTATTTTTGTATGTACTACATAGGATGTTGTAGTACAACCAGAAGAATCACTCAAATAACGTGACTACACAGAGAGTTATATTTGTCCTTTTACTTGAGAAAAGAGTTACTATATTGGTTTTAAATTTTGATAACACATATTATTTGATTTTTTTACAATAAAATAACCTAATCGAACCGATAAATTAGATTTATAAATTTTATAATTATTTATATATTATTCATAGATAAAATATAAATATTTTATTAAATTTTGATTAACTTAAGTATTTAACTTTACAATTTTCTCAAGTCGAACACTTAAATTTTAGCCTAACTATTACAATCCTAAGTCCAAGTCAATCAAAATCCATTACTTTAGTCTTTACATGTCCTACCTCACATAAGATAGTGACAGTTTCTCTTAATTGAATCACTTTGTTCGTGGAATAATAACGCTAGTATTGCTTAATTGTTTAATTGAACCGACAACAACTTTCTTGTGGATTGTTCATGTACTAGTTTGTGTCTATCGAGATATGTATGTCCTCAAAAAATTTATTACTTTTAAACTGAAAAAATCAGAAAAACTGAACCAAACCGACAGTTTGGTTTGATTTTAGAAATTTTAAAAACCGACTAAATTGATTTGATTTTGATGGTAACTAATAACTGATGCATATTAGTAGGGAATGTTCCTAACTCCTAACCTCTAGACTGAAACTTCACTTGAAAACATTTTTGCGTGGAAACTCTTATTTGACTTTGTAGGCGGGGATTTTAGAATCAGTTAAGAGAAAAAACGAACAAAGCAAAGATATTCAAACTTAACACCCCTAATTATACCCAACTCAATATTATTTGAGAAAGATTAACAACAGGAAACTTAAATTTTGATACTGCAATATAATGCTTGCAGATTCCTCCAAATTAAATTATGTAAAATAAATATAAGAATGTACGAAAAATATTTTATGTCTTTTTAATCTTATTAAAACTCTCCGAAATGCATGTTGAAACACGGTCAAAAATTCATGATTTTTTAATCTTATTTAAATTACTCAAAATGCAAGTGTAAATACGATAAAATATTCTATGGTTCTATATTATTTAAACTTTCCAAAAATGCTTGTTGGAACACGGTAAAAATAATATTTAAAAGAGTAAATCATACTATAAACTTTCCATTTCATTTTTATTTTCAATTTTTGTTAACTTAAAATTAAATGGAAGATTTACTTATGGGATTTACATTATATTATAATAACTTTTCAAATCAAAAGAGTTGTGAATTCATTATATTGTAGGTTTTACGGATTCAATGATTGGGTATAACAATTAAGCCACATAGGCATGGCGTAAGATGATAAAAGTGGGAGATGAGACTTAACCGTCATAGGATAAATATGTGTCTAAAATTGAATGTTAAGGGCAAATATATCAAAAAAGTATGCCGAAAGACAATATGATCCTTTTCTTAAAGTACAAAGGCAAATATGACAAATTTCTATTAAATTAATTAGGTATGATTTGATATTTTAAAGTTCAATTTTAGTATTTTTGTTGTATGATAAATCGACACAGATTATTCAATTTCAACTCACATATACTCATATATATATATATTAATAGAGAAGTATGATTTCAATTTTTCAAGAAATTTGCCAAATTCTAATTTGTTGTAGTGCTTAATCATGGCCACCAATAATCAATACGAGACCGTAGGGAAACAATAAAAACTTGTATGATAAATTCTTATATTACAGCTACTTCATATTATAAAACTCCATTAGAAGTTATTTGAGCTTCATTTAAGCTTGGGTTTTTGAAGTTGGAATTTTAACCATTGTATACTGGCTAAAACCTTTTGAACTTTTACTTTAGAGTGAAACATGATATTAATTATTTATGGAAATTAACAAACTGAACCAAGGAAACAAGTAAAAGCGTTGGGAAAATGAAAAATTAATGGATATATATAGCTAGGGGGGAGTTGGTAATGGTTATTGATTTATCAAATTAAGAAGTCTGATATATAACTGATCGAATAGAACCATATGATATCTCAGTATATGATCACTAAGACCTCTTCCAATAAGTATTACAATATTCAGGGAAGTTAAAGACTGATCAGCTTTTGTGAAACGCAACAACTCAAGGAAGTTCTAAAAACTCTCATATTAATCAGGGTACAAGCACCAGCCCCATGTCTTGTTCCAATTTGCTAACGGTTATGTGTTTGGAAAAACCAGCAAGATATTGTTCACGTGAAGATTACCACAAGAAAGGAGAATTGAAGAGGAACAACAATAACATACTCAATTAATCTTACAAGTGGGTCTGGAGAGGATAAAGTATGTGCACATCTTATCCTTAATTATTTCGTTTTTCAACTAGACCCCGGCTTAAAATAAAGCACAACTAAGTAATTTGAAAAAGAAATAAGAACACTAACAAAGACGAAAAATATGAAATGAAGACAGTACAACATAAAGAGGAATATTTCTTCTACCTCTTGATGCCAGTTGTGGTATCTACACTTTCTCTTCACATGTCCAAATCATCTCAGTCTTGCTTTCCTCATCTTGTCCACCACAGAGGTCACACCTACCTTGTCCAGGATATCTTTATTCCTAATCTTTTCTTTCCTAGTATGTCCACACATCCACCTCATTTCCGCAACTTTCATCTTTTGTTCATGTGAGTTTTTGATTGGACAATACTCTTCATACAACTTAGCCAGGCTAACAATGCACTTTGTAGAACTTACCATTAAGTTTCGACGTACCTTATTATTACACGAGACTCTCGATGTGAGCCTTCATTTCGTCCTTCTTACACCAATACAATGTGTTACGTCATTATCGATCTTTATGGCTATTACCTTGAGTTAAAAACCTCATATACTTGAAGCGTCCTTTTTGGGATCACTTGAGCATCAAGCATTGACCTCACGCCAAGTATCTAGTCTTGGTCCTACTCAGCCTTAACCTATAAAATCCATACTTTATCTCTAAACCTCTATTTTATCGTTAACTCCACTGTGATTCTCGTCAATCAGTACCATGTCATCTGCGAATAACATATACCATCATGTCACCTTACCTTGGATTTGTTGTGTCAATACATCCATCGTCACCGGTGCGAAAAGAAATGGGCTAAGAGTTGATCCCTGGTGCAACCCTATCATGACTAGGAAGTGCTTTGAGTCCCTCGCTACTGTCCTCACCCTAGTCTTGGTTCCATCGTACACATACTCCTCCTCACCCTCATTCACACTTTTATAGTGTGGCTGAACAACCCGACACTCTTATAGTTGTTGTAGTTTTGACTATCACCTATGTTCTTGTACAATGAAATAATCATCGTACTCCAATTCCATTCTTCGAACATTTTTATTATTATTATCTTGAAAGTGATATTAAAAAACCTAGTTAGCCACTCCAAGCTCCTCATATAAGTGAAGCCTAGTCTATACAACTTTTATCTTCACCTCTGTTCCCTAGCTCCTTATATAAGTGTTTGAGAGCTCCCCTTTTTGCTGTCATAATAACCACCAACTTCACCTCCTTCCTCGCCACCTTATACATTTGCTCTTGCATGTTTATCCTCCTCATTCTTGTTCTCCATCAACTTCGCATAAGTAGTCTTCTTTGCTTCCATTTTGTGTTGGACTTTACCAATCTCCTCGACGTTCACTAGAGAAACCCTTCGCCCCAGCATTTCTCTTGCAACTTCCCTTATGCAACTAGTTGCCTTATACATACTGATCACATCTCCACTGTTTGCCCAAGCCACTGTCGCTACCAACTTATCTTGAGCTTTGGCAGGAGTCAAGTCACCTATCCTTGGCTGGTCGGTCATATTGAGTTCTCCTCTTCTTCTTCCTCTTAATCTCCAAATTCATCACCAAAAGCTTAAAATTAATGAATTGTAAAATTCTCGTCTAAAATAATTTTACAGTCCTTGCAAAGGCCTTTATCACCCTTCTTAGGGAATACATAATCAATATGAGCCCTAACCATCATGCAATAAAAGGTTACCAAATGATCCTCTTGCTTTGGGAAACTCATAGATGAAAATCTTTTTTCTTTTTGGTGAAAATCTTTTTAACGTTGAAAAAGTGATCGAAGTTTAGGGTAGGAGTAAAAATGCATCAGTATCATAAATATGTAAGTAGTTATTAACATATTTGATTTTGAGCTTGCCACGTCTTTTTATCAAGATTTAAAACAAATTTATGTCAAACTATAATAAGAGAGATATATTTTAACCAAAAGTATAATCAAAGGGGGTGTAACGAGAGTATATTTGAACCATTTTCAATAGTATAAGGATATATTTGACCCTTTTACGATTTTGAATCTAAGCTTGTAAGGTCGTTTCCTTCTATTGAGGATAGTGGGACTATTTGAAAAGGAGATAAAAAGGATAAAAGCGACACCGTTTAAGCTCTCTTCCCGATCAAGATTTATCGGGATTCATCCATCAATGGAGACGACACACATGGAGAGCTTCCTCAACAAACTCTCCTTCACATCCATTACAATTGCAACACTAACCCTTCTCCTCCTTTACCTCAAAACCCCACAGACCTTCATCAATCCCAATTCAAAACCCCACCAAAAATTCCCCAAATCCACCTGCGATATCACCCATCGAACTTTCACCACTATAAACAAACACAATCGCCGTATATGGTCCACCAAATCATGGATCCAAACAGTCCATTCCTTTTCAATCCAATTCCAATCCCTCCAGGCCCACAATTTCTTCTCCAACAGTTCTCGGATCTTAGTTGTGTCAGCTGGGGCGGGTCATTCTGTTATGGCCCTGAATAACATGGGGGTTAACGATGTCTCCGGTATCGAGGTTGTTGAATCGCATCCTCTGGTGCGCCGTGCGGATCCACACAATCTGCCGTTTTTGGATAAGGTGTTTGATTTCGGGTTCAGCCCGTATTTAGAACGGGCCTTGTTTCCGGCCCGATACGTGAGGGAAATGGAGAGAACGGTGAGAGATGGCGGCGCGTGTGTTGTGGCTGTGGAAGAGTGTGGTGGCGAAGAGGTCGAAGAGGTGGTGAAATTGTTCAAAAAGTCGAAGCTGTTAGAGGTGAAGAACGTGACTTTGGGTGGAGAAAGAAGGACAAATATAGTAATGAAAGTTGTTAAGTGATTAATTAAAGCTTAAAAACAATAATAATTGTAAAGAGACTGAATTTATTGTGGCATCAACACATATGTATATTTTTTCAAGATTCATTCTTTGTTCAATTCAGTTGCAATTGATTTTATTTTTCTCACTACATTTTATGGGTACTTTAATGTAAAATTTGAAAATATCAATTAAATATACAAATTAAAAGCGATTTTTTTATAAAAAAAATTACCTTATGTTTCACGACAAAATTAGTACAAATCTTAAAAAAAAGGTTAAGTTTTCCTACTTCCACTCATAATGGGATAATATAAATAAAATAGATCCTAATCCCTGAGTAACTTCAAAATTTTACCAACCTAGTCCATCCCTAAATTGAGATTAGTTCGCATATTTTATAAATACACCACCCTCTCATCATAAGAAATTAACTATACGTACTTGATGGCATACTCTAATAACGTGTTGGTTTTTTGCTTCTTTTTCTTCCTATGGTTCCTCTCATCATATGCTCGAACCAACTGCTCCAATTTCCAGTTTGATGGAAAATCCTACGATTCATGCAGCCATCTTCATACTTTGAATACTTTTATTCACTGGAATTACGACGTGCCTTCTCGTACTGTCGATATCGCCTTTAGGAAGTCTGAAAGGCAGCACGGAAGATGGCTTGCTTGGGCTATAAACCCAACATCTACAGGGATGGTCGGCTCCCAAGCTTTTGTTGCATTACAACGTTCTGATGGTACTCTCGAAGCATACACGTCACCTATCGACACCTATGGAACCACCCTTGTGAAAGGCAACTTGAGCTTTACGGTTCATGATGTTTCAGCCCAGAATATCAACGGTCAAGTCATCATCTTTGTGAGGTTTGAGCTACCTATGAATGGAAGCAATGTTGTGAATCATGTTTGGCAAGAAGGACCACTACAATATGATGATACACCAGGAAGTCATGGCATGTCAGGAGATAACTTGAGATCTTTTGGGACTTTAAATTTCCATTCTGGGAAAACTGTGGCTATAAGTAGTCATAATGTAAAACTAAATTCAAGGTCTAAGATAAAGATTGCACATGGTATTATCAATGCGGTTAGTTGGGGAATGATGATGCCACTAGGTGTTGTTCTTGCTAGACTGAGATATCTACCATTACAAGA
>JAJONR010009160.1:0-49096 GCA_029582245.1 Solanum etuberosum
TAAATAACCCCCCCCCCCCCCCCCCATATCACATTTGGCAATTAGCTATGTCTACAAACACAGGGAACTGGAATGGAATGCAAATGCCGATGCATATATTCAGTCAGAATTTTCAACCCCAATAGTACTCAAATCTTATTTAAAACATAAAGCATTAAAGGACTAAGAGGGTCAGCTACACGGCAAACTTCCACAATCAAGTACCTTAGTGTAGGTAGTCCAGTTAGTCTGAATGTGAAAGACCCACTACTCGATATTGCACTTGGTATTGACTCAAGCAAAGTTGCCAACCACAGTCGATACTTAACTGCTCTACATAAAATATAAATGAATTATCAAAGGACAAAATATCAAACCTGGCCGCCAAGATGACCATTCCTCAATGAGGTTCTTTTCCCACTTTGATTCAGAGCCGAGGCTAGCTTCTGCTTGTGCCAGTAGCAGTGAGACAAAGGGTAGCGGCGTTGAAGAACTGTCTTTTGCTTTCTTCAGACTTCTAATAGCTAGTGATAAAAAATCTGAATCGGACTGCTGCCTGGCAATCTCCATGCAAATAACACCTGAATAATCAAATTCCCATTACCAATCGGGTCGGACCAAAAAGACCATCAGCCTTTAATAGACACACAGAGGGTAAGAAAGAAAGATGGATATAGATGGAAGAAAATGCAGACGATGGAATGCAACCCCTGGGCACTTATTATGGTGGGTTCTGCAGAGAGAAATAGAAGAGCTTTTGAATGGGAAAATACACTTCTGCCAAAAAGTCAGTTAATAGGAAAGAGTTTAAGCATATTAAAGTAAGTTTTAGAATTGTTCAGCAAATGTTACCATGGCTAAGAAAAAGGCAACTCTCGCCACCAGCCAACAAGCAAGCTTGCGCAAGGGACTCTTCTGCATCAATAAATTCCCCATTCCAAACTGCAGTTAGACCTTGAACCAAATTATACATAGCAATCCACATGTTCCACGAAGTTTTTATTTCTTTGCCACACTCTTGAAAGGCCAAGGCTAGTGAACTGGAATCTGACTGCAGCTTGTATCGTCTTTCAAGAAACTTAAGACAAATCCAACCAATATGATTATCAGTTTTGAGCTCCAAGCACCTTATGTACTCTTCATGAAGCCCTGAATAATTATCTTCGACAGCATAGGCACGACACAGTAGCAAGTGTGCAAAGAAGAGGTAGTTATCTGGAAGCTGCATCTCTTGAGCACTTTTTGCATGCATAATGCACTTGAAATTATTCCCACAATGCAAACTAACCTCTGCGGCACAAAGCAGAAGCTGGAACTTTTGGTACTGGGAAGAAATCTCATCTTTTGCATAAAGCTCACTTTGAAGAGCCACATTTATCAACCTCTCAAGAACAACACATAGGTTACGAGGAAATTTCTTCTCCCGCGCCTTCTGAAGATAATTTAGTACAAGGAGGTAATATGAATGATGGTCCCAAGGCTCCTGATGGACACACCTATAAATATAAACATTTAAATTAGATGCACAGAACAGCTTTGGCATATATTTCATGGAAAAAATTTCACGTGTCTTCCTCCCATCGCACCAGAAGTATCAGACTATTTATCAATAAAATGAGCCGCAGAAAGTGTATAATAGAAATAAAATTTCATAAATAAAGCCCAACAGCATGTGTATAAAGAACATTACTTCTGCAGCAGTTTGATTGTTTTGCACTCCAGTGTTGAATTTTCTCTACAGATGGACATTGCTAGTGTCTTCTTGCCGCTCCCCACATTACAGCAAGCAACTGCTCCAGCACCAAAAATCTCAACACTGGATTTAACACCTTCCTTTTTCTGATGTTCAGAAGGATCCACTCTGAAGCATCGAGCTGAAATGTGAACATCTTTCCATTCTTTGCTGGATACTAACAGATAGCCAAGAAGGGTCCTATTCACCAGAATATTACAGAAGATCAATCAACTTTGATCATCATACTAAGAACACAAATTTACAGATGGAAATAAGTTCCATATATGGAATAGCAATCAACAATGCATTTTTTGCTAAACTCTTTCAAGTGTCAAGATCAACACAGCAAGTAATTCAAACAAATTAGACCATAATTGAAATGGACACTTAATGAAAGACGAACGAAAATCTGGGAAAGAAGAAGTGGTTAATGCCAGGAAACACCCATGAATTGCTGAGTTGTTGGAACTATAGTGCAAGGTCATACCAGCCACAATATGGTGGACAGTTTGGAGAGAAAGGAATGCAAGGTGTTTTGAGGGATAATCCAACTCTAAGCAGAAAATTAAGCTTGATTGCAGTATGTTTTTACATTTCTGGAGTAAAGAATTTTTTGTGGTGGAGTCTTGAGTCAATACTAGAGTTTTTGGAATTATTGTAAATAGGTTCATTAGGACTCACAGGATATTTTGTAAATCTAGATGCCAGCATAGTTTTGTGTGCTGAGGACTATACAGTTACCATTATATAAGAAAACGAAAATCAACATGGAACAAATCAATTGTGCAAAATGAGAGAAGACGGACCAATGATATTCAGCAAGAGTTCTTGAGCAGAAGAACTGGACATCCATGCAAAGATTTTCAAAGGCCGAGAAAACTTAGCAAACGCCAACCCCTCCAACCACCCCCCCAAGTTAAAAAGCAAGCATGGACATTGATGTGTAAATTAAGTGATGCTAATGTAGAAGATTGAATTCTTTGCAGGAGTTCAAGTAGGAACTGACAGACTGTGACCAAGAATCATGACTTCGGTAATTTATTTATTATCTTTTTATAATAATAATAGTGGTCATACCAGCACTCATGTCGACCAATCAACTGCAGATTTCCCACGGTTCTCCACCACGGCCTTAGCCAACGGGACAAGTTTACTTGGCTTTTTTTTGCCTCTTGCTGAGATTTTAACCTTGATAGGTGTGGTAGCGACTGACAGTAGTGGTGGTTGCCACTGGTTGGGGGTTGGTGGTTGGTTACAGTAATGTTGGTTAACAATGATGGTAGTGGTTGTGATGGCAGAGCATGTTAGTGGTGGTGGCTGGTGATTGTAGATAGAGTGGTGATGAAAACTATCCATACAAAAATATCTCTAATGATATTAAGACTCTGTTCAAGATCTTAATGATTAAGATTTATTCATACCAAATAATTGTTTAAATCTTAATGAAAACGAATGCACTTAATGGCCTACGATAGAAATCATACAGATTCAAACATTCTTTAAGTGCAAACAAATTAGGCCTAACTCAAACCACCACAATAAGATTCATTTATTTCTCAAGCAGCAAAGGAAACAAAATGCTTTCTGAAATAAAAACAGAAACTCACGTATTTTTCCAACTTCAATCTGGAACAACCACAAAAATTGCATCCAAAATTGGTCAACTCTTCAATCTCAAGCAAATCATAATTCAAATAAATGAAAAGACATGGTCCGTGAGGATTCATGTAGTCAGCCCCAACTTATTTGGAACTGAGGCTTAGTTTTTTTATTGTTCCAATCTCGAGCAAACCATGATTAAAATGAATTACACCCATTAATCTGAAGTGCTCTGATCAAGCACAATTCACTAGTTCATGCCAAAGTGGACAACATGAAAATGTACCTTATCAAATGACTGTTTGGAGAAATATGAAGAGCTCTTCTTAGATAATTGACCCCCTTCTGAACTTCTAGGCAGTCCTTAGATCCATGTTTGACCTAAATCCCCGATAAGGAAGTCCGGATTTACACTTCGAGGCCCAAGATCAAGTAAAAAGACACAACTGGAATAGAAAACTTACTAGTAAGCCCAGTGTGGCCAGGAAATCCAGCGCAGCAATCTCTTTGCTAGATGAAAGAGACTCACGAACACTTGAAACAACTGAGTCAAGCTGATGACTTTCATCTAATGCATGAATAGCAGATGCTACAAGCCTAACTCTTGAACTCTGGAAGGCTCTTTTTGGCAGTTGTAATATGTTTCTCATAGCTAATTCCTTCCCTGAAATATGATATACTAATCTACAGATGAAAGTGACGGAGGCAGCAGCCAATGGATGCTCTGTTGGTAAAGCAGATGAGGCCAGTCTCTTTGCCATCGAAAGAGCAAGGTCATATTTTCCAAGTTTCCAATAAGAAAGCGCATAAAGCTGCAAACCTTCTACATCCAGAAGACCTAGCGAAAATGGAAATTACAGGTTTAAAATGACCAAGCAATAAGCATTGTCATAGCGCATTTTCGATTATGAGAGCAAAAGCATGCAAGTAGGACAAAAATATCAAATACATTTTAAGCAAGATGCTACTCCACGACTTCAGCAACTAGCTAAAGTGAACACTAAGAGATACCCAACGCCTAACATTTTTGCCCAACTAGTAGTTCAGCACTCATATAAAGTCTCAATTCATAATAATTTTTTTATAGTACTCAATTCATAATTGTTATTTTGTTCACAGACAAGTAGCAGGCCCAAATCCCTCACCATGATATTTTTCTTTAGCAGTAGTTTCTCACTAGGAACAACAAAAACGCAAATATGATAAAGAATACCTTTGCTTTCCAAATATTTACATTCTTCAATAGCATCATCAGCATTTCCTGCCTGTATGGATACAAAGCATCTCAGAACTTGCATAAAATAATGTTGATCAAAGCACCCGTTGACAATGGCAAAAAAAACGAGTAGCATTGCACATTGGATCTGAAGCAAAAGAACTTGAATCTGAGAAGATGTGGTAAAAGTGTATTACCATACAAAGTGACCTGGTCAAATTAATCGATATATCTGCAAGATATGATTTTGAAAGCTTTCCTGCAAAAACTCTGGCAGCAAGGCGTGCCAGCCTATATGAGGCAACAGCACTTTCATAATCACTCCGTGCCTCACAAACTAGCCCTTTCAGATTGTGAGATTCAGGATACTGAGGTGCGCGCTGCAAAGCCTGCTGGATGGCTCCAAATGCCTGGTATAACAATTATAATAACTTACACTCGATACTAACTGAAGTAGTCCCTCGTCAATGAATCAGAGCCTAAACATAGACAAGCAACAATTACATACACAATGGATTGTAAACCAAGTGCCTAAGTACCTCTGGAGATCGCAGATAACCAGACTGCAGAGCAAGCTTAACTAGACCTGTTTGGAATTCTGCAAGCTATTCAGAGACAGGCACTGTAAGAACCTCCAAATAGGACAAAAACAACTGAAAAGAAACCACGTAATGAATTTTCTGATAAAACAATAATTGGATTGACTTGTTGGGAGAATCACATGTATATAAGTGTGTATCTGAACTCTAAAGTCTGTTTTCACAAGCATCAGGAAGTGACCTATTATACAAACTTTAGATGCAGAAGCAAATCTGACAAACTCCCAGACGAGGTGAAAGTTGATATATTTTCTGAAAAAAACACATAAAGAGAGAAATGTAGTTACTGGAAAGATCTGAACCGCCCTCAGACAGCACTCATAAGCCTCGTCTGGTTTCAGATTCCTGTTAAGAAGCGTATTCAGCTTTATATTTCACACGAAAGGTGCAAATGCAGCATTCCTTATTTTTTTCTATATAACATAATGAATTTACCTTGCAGCAGCATCAGCCGACATGCCTGACCATGGCAATGAAAGTGAAGGATCAATACTTCTTGCACGATCAAATGCTAGCTGAGCCAATTGACTTTCCCCCTCCTGCCTATAAAGCTATATGAACCCAACGTTTAGACAGATCTAATCATCACACATGCAGCAATCAATTTACATAACAGACCCGACCTTAATATACAGTATGATCATGACTTGCAACGGTTAATAGTTCAGCACATTGGATAAGGAGATCCTACACACACACGCGCGCGCGTGCACACAAAAAAAAAAATGAGGGAAGCAGATGACAAGAAAGACGTGATTCTATAGATGACACAGTCATCTATACAAATAGGAACATTGTGGATGCTTAAAAAGTTGAAAAGTACTATCCACGTAAAAACTCATTTTCTACTCCTCAGATGCTCTCTTGTTGCTGTCCCTCCAAAGCCCCACTAAAGGGTCAATGGACCAACATCTCATGCTCTGCATCCCCTTCACCTTCTTCTGAAAGACAGCTATGCAACAGATCTTTCACTGTACCTGAAGTTAATCACTATACTCCAAACTGGTTAATAGTGTCCAGCACAATTGCCTTGCAATCTAGCAGTGCACTAGTAAATGGTTTACATCTTCTCCCGTTCTTTTGCATATACAGCACCAAATAGTATACCTTCTTTTTATAACCGTGGTGTCCGGGCCAGCTTTCTCGCATCTCAACTAATTCCATGGGATAACTGTCACCTCCGACCAGCACCAGACAACTGTCCTTCCTTTTTTTGAAAATTGACAGCAATTAGGATTGCCCCACTTATTGTCATCTAGGTGAACATGCACCTTTCTCATGCTGTAGTAAACCCATCTACCAGATATAGGAAGTTCAAGTTCACTCTTCTTTTTTTTTTTTTTGAATAAGATAGAGATTAAGAAGTTCAAGTTCTCTCTTTTAAGTAAGCTAGGGTAGAAGAACTTAAATTGAGTACTAGCACGTATGGCTATGGATACTGCAAACAGGCTTTCTGCAATTGCTGCCGAAATGCCGAGAATGTCCCACTTCCCCACAGCTCTCTATTTTCAGGTGTTCCTTGTGGAGTATACATCTACGACCTTAACGATTCACAGTTTTTGTTCGAATTTCCTAGCAAGAAGTTGGCGAACAAGTCATGTTGGGCAATCTCTAGATGTGCAAGTCCAAGATGCTGATTCGGATGCTTCTACTCAGTTTCAGCGTCACGTTTTGCAGTAAAGCAAGCAATTAGGAGTGGATTTTAAGGATTTTGAAGGGGGGTTTGGTCCTTATTCCTGAAATTTGATAGCAAAAGACGAGATGGCAGAGGCATCCTGTCTTAGTCCCATTTCAATCACCATCAAAGCTAAGGGGGGCAACGAAATAAAAAATTTGGAGTTCGAGGTAAAATTCAAGGAAGGAGAAGCTAGGAGGGACTCTAACTTAACAGGATATCAATGAAAGCTAATATAATCTCTTAGAAGGTGAGGGGTTTGAATGATCTCGAAAAGAGGAGGAGGATCAAATAATTATTAATAGAATGAAGAGTGGATATCTATTGTTTCCAAGAAACAAAAATGGAAGGGAATATAGGGGATGTAGCTAGACATCTATTGGATAACAGGTGGGATGATTATGCCACCTTGGTGACCAATGGAAGAAAGTGGAGGAATTCTTTTTCTGTGGGATAAGAGGGTGTTCAGGGAGATTATTATTGACGGGTTTATTCTATGACAGTTAAAAAACTCTTTCATCAATAATAGGGATTTTCTTGGTTTTACAGTGGAGTTTATGCTTCAAACGACAGAATGGAAAGGGAGGAACTTTGGTGGGAGTTAGCAGGATCCAGAGGGCTTAGTGAAGGGGCTTGGGTGGTGGGTGGCGATTTCAACATCACCGAGTTTGCTTCTGAATTTAAATCTGGTAGGGGCAACTCCAGGGCTATGAGAGAGTTTTCTGAGATCATTGAAGATTTAGAATTGGTGGACCCTCCTTTATTTGGAGGGCAGTTTACATGGGACAGGGGCATGAATCACAATTGTTCTAGAAGGTGTTTGGACATGCAATTTGGGATCATGATTTCAAATTCCAAATTCTCCCAAAAAAACAGGATTTGGGATTCCAAATCGTGATGTTAAATTTTTCTAACTGTAAAACTTGACCCATAAGTTTTTGTAAAAAAGACTCAGCAATTTAAATTTTGCAAAAACAGACTCATGCTCGGCATGAAGAGATTGTTCATATCATGTGAAAGAATTATATACAAGAATATCTAGTTACTACTTTTGTTGACTAGTGGGTCTTTATAAAATTATGTGTCTTTGAAAGTTTATAATCACAAATATCTTTTATAAAAGGAATTTGGAGATATGTGATTTATCAATGTAGCGCCTTAGGATATTCCATATCTTATTTATGAATAATGGTTTGCTCATTTGATAAGATTTGGTAAGATTATATAAGATTTTGGGAAATTTTTGAGAGTTCTCACGGGGGTTTCACATTTATGAGAAAAAATACAACTTAAGAAATCCAAATTGAACGTCCAAACAAAACTTCAACTTCAAATCAATCTTATTTCAAATCATGTCCAAAAAGGGCTTTGTAGTTCCTACAATTGGATAGGCTAGCTAAATTTCTTAACTATGACAATAAGGCCTAATATGAACAACCTTTATATTACATTGATGGGTAAACAGTACGAGCAAGGCTACAGACATCAGAAGTAAATCATTCAATCCTGGATGAACAAAAGTCCATGTGCTTAATTGCACACTCGGTCTAACAGTTCATGCAAAAACACAATGATATTTCCAGGTTTTTGACTCCTGTGACTAAAATCTTATCATGAACAAAAGTAAATATATTTTTGGATCTTCTTACACAAAGCCAACAAACTCAATGAGTGTTCTTCAGGACCTGAGGAAGAAGGATTGTTCAGAATCTATGGATTCTAGCATAAATATTCAATAAATGGAACTGTAATTACATGATCCATGATACACAGTGCTCTGCTAAAAGGTTTTCTTCAGCTATCCATTTCTGAGAGTTTCGAGAAATAAATGAAAACAGATAATCTTGGAAACTAATGCAGCAAGTTACCTTTCCAAGATATGCCCATGCAACAGCAAGAGAAACATCCAACTGCAGTGCTCGTATGAAAGCATGTTGCTTTAATGCAGAATGAACAGATAAACACCCTAAGGCTACCCAAAACTCGCTATTGCAACCTTCAAGCAATAAGCCTCCAAGGCACATCTTTTCAGACACAAACCTGAAAAATGAGCTAGTGTAATAAATGAGCTAGTTCAAATGTAAGAATATATTAAGCAATAAAATAGAACACATACCAAGGGTTCATGTCATCTTTACAGTTCTCCTTTAACGAGAAAAGAAGCTCAGATGCAATGGCAACATCAGTATACACATTAGCTTGCCAAGGGGACAAATGCAATGCCCGCTGGTAGGAGCAACAAGCAGATCTGACTGCTAAACAGCAGATTCTCTTCCATGACAGGATCGAACTACTGAATGAATTTTCGTCAGCTCCTGAGCCCAATCCTTCATCCATCCATGGAAAACATTTTGCGTATGTGAGCTAACCAAGGATAGAAACAGCACCATAGTCAACACTAAAACATAAATGTAGTAAAGTAATAGGATGGGGGGAGGCTTGACATGCTCCACACAAAGCTGTAGGAAGACATGAGATGTTGGGAAATGGAATTGCACGAAAATAACAGGCATAATGCAAAGAAAAAACATAATTCAACAGATGCAGTTACCTGAATATCTCCAAGCAGCTTCCAAGCACAAGATATATTGCCAACAATGGAAGTACTTGCGAGAGCCACCTTTGAAGCTTCCTGAAATCAAGCAAAACACTTGAGAAAAATCTCAACCAAAAGAAGGAAGGGCGAAGGAATAGAATAAGTATGTCCTTCTGCACCATAATGCTACAGAAGCAAGTGAAATTTCAAATGCTGTATAGCTAACCTCTAAGAGTGAAGCTCCCCATTTAAAGGCACCAGAATCAATAGATTCCTTTGCCAAACTAAGGAGTGCAGAGGCAAGCCCATGATGTGCGGACAAATTCAGAGGTGAGATTTGTAAAGCTTGTCGAAACTGCTCTATTCCCTTCATTCAGGATTGAAGAGTAAAGAAAGAATTGTTAAAAGAATCTGAATATCTTTCATAGGTATGATCTTCACCCATATGAGCTCATAGCCAGAAATTTTCTTCTTTTTTTCTACTGGGAGAAGCTTTTTGTATAAGTAAAAAGAACTTTTTGTCTATCCTTATATAAGTTTATTTGGCAGAATAATACCTAGAGGCACAATGCACACAACCTAATAATTTTGAATTCATACACGAGTCTACTAAACCACTCCAAGTTCAGGAGTACCAATCCAAATCCACACTTCGAACTACATATATCAAGCTTGTTAAAATTGCAAAGTGAAGCATGGACCAGAAGCAAGGAGAAATTTTACCTTTCGAAACGAACCAAGCATCAAATAGACATTTCCACTTTCTACCAGTGCAAATACTCGTGATTCCTCCAATTCAATAGCTCTTCCATAGGACTATTATAATGAGAAGAAAAGATTGAGCAACATGTAGCAGACATTATTTTTACAAGGTAAAAGTTATGTTTAAGAGTACCAAGATGGTACAGAAAGGAGCAGAAATACAAAGTACGGAGCAGGCAGACAATTACATTCTCTTTCCTAACAGATCTAAGAAATCCATATGCTGATTTAAACTCAATAGTGGGCTACTTTTACACCAGAAGTACAAATTTTATAAGCATCTATTTTTAGTTCTAGAAATCAAAATTCTTTGCCCTTCAAAAGAAGCCTTGTTCCTCTCCAACCAAATTGTCCAAAAGATGCAGAATGGAACAATCCTCCATATCTGCTTTCTCTCTTTAGTAACCACCAGCTGCTGCCAACTTCCCATTAACCCCTTTACACTGTGAGGCATCACCCAAGTAATACCTCTAATAAAAGAAATAAACCCCAGCATTGTCTGGCAAATCTGCAGTGAAGAAATAGGTGCTCAACTGACTCCTGATCTTCTTGACACAGATAGCATTTGTTGCATTGGACAAAACTTTTCTTCTGCAAATTCTTTTGAGTTTAACATGCCCCTCAAGTAGCTATCCACCCAAAGCAACCTATACCTTAACAGGAGCTTTTGCCTTCCATATCATGTTCCATGGCCAAGAAGCTTCCCATTGTCCTGACTGCTTTATCAACAGTATGTAGCAACTCTTGACTGAAAATTTGTTATCTTTGCTTGCTAACCAAATCAGAGAGTCCATTATATTATGATCAACAGAAACTGATTTCAGCTGCAGTAACTGACATAAATGCTCTATTTTACAATCATTTATATTTCTCCTGAAATCAATCTTTCAACCAGTATTTGCATGAAATCAGAAAGCAACTGAGTAAGTTAGGAAATTTATTTGGCTCCATTACCCACCTCAAATCTGTTAAACTGGTTGAACTCTTTCCACTGCTTACTAATGCTCTTTCATATCCCCCTTCAATATTTCTCCATGCTTCCTCTTTACCATGGATAGCATTCATCAACTCCTTCCGGACTTCATTCCTCCCATGTTATACCTCCGAAGGCATTTGAAAAGTAGACTTTTATCATCTCATTTCAGATTTCTTACACTCATTCCCCCCCCCCCCCCTTATTATCAAGGTGTAGCAGGCATCAAAGGAATGTACTACCATTGAGACATGGCATCAAAGGATGCACTATCATTGCGGCACGGCATCAAAGGGATGTACTATCATTGTGACACAATGCACTTAACTATTCAAACATCTTACTCCAATAACAACAACATACCCGATGTAATCCCACAAGTGGGGTCTGGGGAGGGTAGGATGTCCGCATACCTTGCTTCTACCCTTGTGGGGTAGATAGGCTATTTCCGATAGACCCTCAGCCCAAAAGAAGTGTTATGAAAGCAAGATTGAAAGGAATATAATGGCAGCAAAATATCAAGATACACAGAGCAAATAAGCACCATTCAAACAACTTACTCCGTTCAACTATTTTTAATACATATACGATCTATGTATCAATAAACCAAAGCTTTGAAACATAAAAAGATATAGAGGAAGTGTAAAAGTAACAAAATTATTGATGTCCCTTATCCTTTAAAGCATGCCATCTACCATTAAGTAGCTCACTCTCCTTTCATATGTTTCAATGGGATGTTTCCATAGATTACCTAATCTCCCCCTCTCGTGGATTTTAACTTCTCTAACTGCCTTTTATGAACTAGAGCATAGGTACTTACCTTAACAGCGGCTGTAAACATGCCCATTTGCTGGTAGGATAGACCCAGGGCCTAGATAAGTACAAGATGGAAAAAGTCACTGAGGACTGAACTAGTGACGGAATAAACTAGACAGCGTCAGAGCAATTATTAATAAGAACAAACGAGAGATAGAATAGGAAATAACCTCCCACAAATCAGCACATGTGGGATAGCCTCTGATGGCCTGCTGAAGACTCTGCACTGCTTCGGACCACTTGTTTTGGTTGACCTGTAAGTTTGCAATGTATTTGACAGGACGGAACCCTAAAAAGGAGGCAATGAAGAAGTAGAAAATTAGGGTGAACAATAACCAGAAGGTAACCCAATCTGCATAAAGCCCAAAAGGCCCTGGGCGACTTGTGTGAAGCTTCACGGCATACAGCTATCTCCAAGGTCTCTTTTCCAGTTGCGTCCAGTATATCACAAATTGCTTCCCCAGCAATTGAATCATCTGGATTAAGGCCAAGGGCTCTCTGATAACACTTGATAGCCCTCTGAGAGTCGACAGCAACTCGAGCATAGTAATGTCCCAAATATGTGAAAGCAGCAGCGTTTTGTGGGTTGAGCTTGGCTGCTATGAGAAAATGTTGTGCGGCTTTCTCCTGAATATCTGGCAATTTTCCTCCCTTGTCCCATAATAAGACTCCGAGATCAAAGTGGAGAGAAGGGTCGCCGGGCTGGGAGACAACCGCTTCTTCTAACCGTCTTATAGCAGCATCGTCTTCTACACTCTGACAGAGTTAAAAAAAAAGCTTAATGATGACTAAAAAATACTATTACTATTACGTAAACGAGAGAGAAAGGGTTGAAAGAAAGAACCATTTTCAGCTCCTGAACCAAATCCTTGATGACTTCGCCGGCGAGGCAACCGCCGATTATACAATCCAGCTTCTAAATTTCTCTCTCTCTCCCTCTTTCCTTCCTTTTTCTTTATTTTCAAAAGAAATGGTGTGATGACCTTGTACTTGTATGGGATTCATTCTGAATATTTTTAAACCCCTCCAACCTCTTACATAAATGACATATCAAATTCACATCAAATATAATAATGTCATGTCATAATTATTTCATAAATATTTTTAAATTATTAATCAAAAATATTATTCCATAAAAAACAAAAATAATAAATTTTCTATTTACAAAAATAAAATAAAATAGTTATTTATCTCACCTCTCCTCCACCTCCCTCAACCCACAACCACCATTAACACCATATCCTTAGGTAACCGTCGTGTTTCTCTAACTTTGCACACTATAGTATTTTGATTTTGCCTGCTTCTCAGAACTTGAGTCTTCGATCTCTTACTGCCGTTTTGTGTTAATTTACAGATGTTATTGTCATAGTATTTAGATATTAGAGAAATTAGGTTTTAAGATAAAGTTTTATCGTTGTTTCTACCATGGTGCTATTGCATAAATTAGATTTTAGGACAAAGCTAATCTCTTAACAAATCTTTTGATTATATAATTTGTCCTCGTTATGACCCTTAGGATATATGTTATGCTCGGTTTATGCACCGATATTGACTTTACTAAATTGATCGGCATAAATTGAATTATTCTTATTTTTGTTGTGTGAATTTTGTATGCTGCAAAATCTTTTCTGATTTCTCTTCAACTTAATTGTGTTGGACAACTTTTTTTCCTCCCAGTTTGTCCCTTTTCGAAAGAGCTTTAATTTATGAAAAAATTACAATAATATACTATTTAACACCTTATATAACAATATATGTATATACTTATTTTTAATTACAAACATAACAACATAATAAATGCACGTTTTTTTAATGTGGGATACCATTTTATTTGCTATTTTTTGGGATAGTGGGCTGATTTGTTGGGATTTATAATTTCTATTTTACTTTTTAATTCACAATCACAATCACAATCAGATGTGATACGGTTTTTTTTATAAAAAAAAATATTAATTTCTCTCTTGTCTCTCTCTTAATTTCTTATTCATGAAATCGCGCTGATAACACTTGTTGCACCTCTGCATCCGCCAGTAAGACCTGTCAACGGCTGCTTATTTGAAGTAAAATTTGTCTGATACAGTTGTAGTTAGGCGGCTGCCAGAGTGCCTTATGAGATACATATGGTATAACTATGCATATGACAACACACGTTAGGTGGAAGGAATCAAGAAGTACAAAGAAGGAAGGAGAATTAAAATGACCAAATAAAAAGATGGAATCCTAAATTAAACTATGCAGAAGGCAGATATAACCATAATATTTACCGGATTCTGGAAAGCAGAAAAATGAAATGCCTAGTCAGTAGCAGAAACGACAGAATTTGAGTTGTTGTACGAGTTCACAGAGCTTGCAAATTACTCCATAAATTTCAGCAAGCTCTCTAATATCTCAAACAAGAAGAATTGATATGGATAGCTTGAAATATCCATCTTAGAGGACTTGATGTAGCTCCAGATTGGATATAGCTCCGGAACCTTGTGTCAGTCGTATAGCAAGCAAATGCATCTGGAAAAAAACAGTTCAACAAGCCTAATTTTCTGCAAGAAACATGATGAAACTGAAGCATGAGTTGCATAAGCCATTCGGACACTCATGCATGAATTTGGATAGTATTTGTTGTTTCTGAGCAGCAGGGAAAACAAATCAGCAAGATTAACGATACAATAATAACTTTCTGTCTTTTTGCTAGTAAAAACAAGGTACATATAGGCAGTTCTTATCAGTCTCAGTCTGGTCAAGATAAAGAGCACCAAGTTCTACTGGAGCTCGCTCAAGATGTTGACATATGTGTAATTATATGGGTGGAGTAATTGAAAAAAATTGCAAGTACATGAAATAAGTGAAGAGGAAACCATATCAATCAAGCTAAAAGACCATCTTAAATTTAAATCTCCGACTCAAATGCAATATGCTATTTTAGCCTTTTTAATTCTAATGTCATTCATTTTTCTTATACTAATATATTGACCCATGATACCTTGCTAACTATTAATATCGTTTTCCTTTAAGGTGCCCTGAATGGAAGGAAGGAAATATATTTAGAAGTCTTTCATAGCTACTGGGCAAAATTTGATACGCCCAAATTATACCTCCCTAAGAAGTATAAGCGGTCATTGCCAAATAAAGAACCTAACTGAGGTTATGATCGATCCAACAAGGAATATGGTCTAGACTTAGGCTTATTCATTGTTGATTGTACTTTTAGTCAGTTTCTTTCCTTAAAAATGGGGATTTGTAAATAAAGTAAGAGTTGATTGATTTGTAGTAACAAGTAACAAATAAACAGGATTCACAATTTGTAATATCAATATGACATGGAACTAGGAAAAATGTGTTCCCCACAAGTTCTTAACACAGTAATCCTAATAACAGTAACTATTTCCTAGTGTTAACATCCAAGGTTGGTAAGTTAGGTATCTCCTAAGAGATTGGTCGTCCAAGTAGGCACCACACAACTTGGTCAGTCTACGGGTGTATGTTTTACTAACCCTTGCCTTTAGCCCTAGATTAGCCCTCACGAAAAATAGGTCAAGCTATTAGATAACGGATTATCACGCTAAATCTACGTTGTTTAATCCCTTTCTCATTCATTACTTCCTGGTCGGGAAAGTAGGAATGAGCTGAGTTCTAACGTTGCGCACCGTTAAAAAACATTCAAAACGTAGAGATTAACAATACATGCATAAACATTATTCTAGAATTTACTTAATTATTAGTTTTATGTTGTTAATTACTCATGGTTCCCACAATCCTAGTTGTGGATTTAGTTATTCATGTTTGAGTTCTCACAATTCATAATAGGGTTAATAATATAAATCATGAACTTACAAGTTGAATAATTGAAAGCCGGAGTCTTAAATTGAAGAACAAACGCAAATTTCATAAACAAATCTTCAAGAATTAATTGCCGAAAGTGTTCAAAAATAATTCTCAAAGCCAAAATAAAGTATCACAAAAGGTCTAACAACCCAAAAACAAAATTTACTACCAATATTTATAGAAAATAAATCCTAAACCAAGTAGGAAAAGAAAGGCTTGAGGAAATCTGGTTTGGGCAGTGTCATCAACGAGTGGTCACCTACGGCTCGTCACACGAACGACGGCTTGTAGGTGCCATCGTCACTTAGCAGTTAGTCAAAATTCCTGTGGGTGTCATCGACGAGCATGACCTACGGCTCGTAGATCTAAGCACGACCCTTCTCTGAAGTCATCCACGACTCATCATCGACGGCTCGTTAAAGAACTTACGACCCGTCAGTTGCTACGTCGTTCATACTTAGTCCATTTTCCTCATCACATTACTCACGCCTTCCACCTACGGCTCGTCGAAGGAACGACGACACGTAGGTGGGCTCGTCTATTACCAAGTTTCTGTTGTTTCAAGCACTTTCAACACCAATTTCTCCACAACCTATTTCCTGCAAAATCAAATCAAAACACCATTAAATCTAATAACAAAATCCCTAAGACTCATGTAAAACTCCAAGTTTAATGCATCGAAAATATCGTGAACTCACAATACATCAAGGGGGGAGATGAAAATACAACCATCGAACTATAGAACCTCACCTAGGAAGAACCTGAGGTGGTAAGTAATATTTAATATTTAGAGTCCGTTTGGCTTAACTTGAAAAAAACAGATTTTTAAAAAGTCAAACTTTAAAACCTTTAATAAGTTAAAAAATGAAAAGTAGGAGAGTACCTACTTTTAACTTACAACTTTTTTAGTTATTTTTAACTTTGTCAAACACTCCCAAAAGCTAAAAATTACTTAAAAGTAGGTCTGGCCAACTTTCAACTTTTAAGCCAATCCAAACACTTAGTCGTCTCTTCTTTAAAAGAGAACCTAGACACCTCATTTTAACCTTGTCATGTTAAAAGGGCAGTTGGTGACAGGATCACCGAAATGAAACGCCATAGTGCTTTCACTAAACCGTTGCCCAAGTGATGTGAAGTGCCCAACTTGCTTTGCGCGTCGCTTCATCTTAAGTGCCCCGTTGACAACTGATCATTTTGCCACAAATTGTGAGGATAGGTTTCTCTTTTCTTTTTTGTTTTTCTCCTTTAGTTGTTTCTTTGTGCGGGTAGTTTGCCATAAAGGCAGAAGGGTTGCTCAACTCTCCCAAATATTCCATGTATAAATATCTCCCCCCCCTGCATATCACATTTGGCAATTAGCTATGTCTAGAAAACACAGGAAACTGGAATGGAATTCAAATGTCGATGCATATATTGGAACTTGACCGAATACTATGCAAGAAAGTGGAAATTTCAGTCAGAATTTTCAACCGCAATAGTATTCAAATCTTATTTAGAACATAAAGCATTAAAGGACTAAGAGGGTCACACTCTGGCAAGAATGGACTAAGAGGGTCAGCTACACGGCAAACTCCACAATCAAGTACCTTAGTGTGTAGGTAGTCCAGTTAGTCTGATTGTGAAAGACCCACTACTCGATATTGCACTTGGTATTGACTCAAGCGAAGTTGCCAACCACAGTCAAAACTTAACTGCTCTAAATAAAATATAAATGAATCATCAAAGGACAAAATATCAAACCTGGCCGCCAAGATGACCATTCCTCAATGAGGTTCTTTTCCCACTTTGATTCAGAGCCGAGGCTAGCTTCTGCTTGTGCCAGTAGTAGTGAGACAAAGGGTAGCGGCATCAAAGAACTGTCTTTTGCTTTCTTCAGACTTCTAATAGCAAGTGATAGAAAATCTGAATCGGACTGCTTCCTGGAAATCTCCATGCAAACAACACCTGAATAATCAAACTCCCATCACCAATTGGACCAAAAAGACCATCAGCCTTTAATAGACACACAGAGGGTAAGAAAGAAAGACGGATATAGATGGAAGAAAATGCTGACGATGGAATGCAACCCCTGGGCACTTATTATGGTGGGTTCTGCAGAGAGAAATAGAAGAGCTTTTGAATGGGAAAATACACTTCTGCCAAAAAGTTAGTTAATAGGAAAGAGTTTAAGCATATTAAAGTCAGTTTTACAATTGTTCAGCAAATGTTACCATGGCTAAGAAAAAGGCAACTCTCGCCACCAGCCAACCAGCAAGCTTCCGCAAGGGACTCTTCTGCATCAATAAATTCCCCATTCCAAACTGCACTTAGACCTTGAACCAAATTATACATAGTAATCCACATGTTCCACGAAGTTTTTATTTCTTTGCCACACTCTTGAAAGGCCAAGGCTAGTTAACTGGAATCCGCCTGCAGCTTGTATCGACTTTCAAGAAACTTAAGACAAATCCAACCAATATGATAATCAGTTTTGAGCTCCAAGCACCTCATGTACTCTTCATGAAGCCCTGAATAGTTATCTTCCACAGCATAGGCACGACACAGTAGCAAGTGTGCAAAGAAGAGGTAGTTATCCGGAAGCTGCATCTCTAGAGCACTTTTTGCATGCATAATGCACTTGAAATTATTCCCACAATGCAAACTAACCTCTGCGGCACAAAGCAGAAGCTGGAACTTTTGGTACTGGAAAGAAATCTCTTCCAAGCCGCTTCTATAAATTAGCACAAAACGTCGGTAAGAGATCGAAGACTCACCTGAGATGATGAAGAAGTTCTGAGAAGCAGGCAAAACCAAAACACTATACAACGTGTGCAAAGTTAGAGAAACGCGACAGTTGCCTTAAGGATTCAACATGCGTCAGATGATGATTGAATGACTAAAATAGCCCTTGAAAGCAAGCTGGCAAAACAACACTCAACCGCTTCTATTTATAATAAGGAATGATTCCGTACGATACAACCATGCACCTCTCACTTTAAACTTACTGAACATCCCAACAGAGTCTATGTTGGTGTGTATTACACCAACAGTATATATAATGATGCTTACATGACTTCGCAATTAAATGAGAGAAATATTATTATTATATATATAAGCACGTACAACACTAATATTGACAGTTAAATAGATAATCTCCCTTGGATTACTTGTTTCTGAATCAAATATCTAAACGTACAACTTTGTGGTAACCAATAAATTAACTTATCAGCTCTGTACTCCTTCATGCAGGATCTGACTAGTTTCATCTGAGTTTCTGGTAGAGATCCCATGACAGTTTCAACTACTTCATCCGTGCTCAGGGACATATCTTTTGCAAAATAGCATATGATTTTAGGCAGATAAATCCTTTTGTCCTTGTTAATGCAAACTGTAGCCCGTATAAACTCCTCTTTTGCTACTTTAAGATCCTGAAATATGTTCTTCGCTGTGTAAACCTGAATCTGCACGTGCCCAGCAGATTGCATTAAAAATGCATACTAGAAAGGCAAAGTCCATGATTTTTTTTAACTAATAGCTTGTAGGAACATTACCGAGGGATCAGAAGATGCACCCAAAGAGAGCGCAAAGTGAACAAGTGGCTCAGGGTACTCAATCGCATAGGTATGTCTACAATTTCCTGTCGCAAACTTTTTTCCTGGAGAAAAGAGCGTCCGTAGCCACTGCATTCATGTTGTATTAGAGAAAGCATCCAGTCCATAAAACGCATAATTAATAGAATCTAGAACAATGATAGCAGGGAATGCTACAAAGGTTCCTCTTTCTCCATTTTAAACAATTATTTTTCCCTATCCCACTCTTTTGTATTTAAACTGTTACTCCCTCTGTTTAAATTTGTTTGACCAATTTTGACCTGACACAGTTTAAGAAAATAAATAATGACTTTTGAATTTTGTGGTCTTAAATTAAAATATGTCAAATGTACCAAAGAGTCATTCTTTTTTAAACGAACTAAAAAAGAAAGTAGGTTAAACAAATTGAAACGGAGGTTGTAGTTCATACGGGGGAGCCAAACTCATATCACTATGATCTGAATGTAAAACTTACAAAATGAAGATGCAAAATTGCTGGGAAGTGGGAACCACTCACTAAAAAAAATTGTTGGATAAGACCATCCTCTTTTCAAGAATAATTATGATTTAACAAGCTATACTTGTTTGTTTTCGTTAGCACTTTCTTTTCTTCTCATGAAGATCATATTATAGTCACTATGCTGTTGTGCAGAGAAAATGCTCTAATGAACTTAAAAAAACAGCACCAATGACTGCATGTTTGTCCAGAATACCAATACAATTCTCGAGAACAACAGTAGTAAAACTAGACCAATTATCAAAATAGTAGGAAAATTACTGACGGATAAGAGATGTTAGATAGTATTTTGACTTTATTTGTATCTCTCCCTGTCAGTCCAGACCATTCTCAAGCAGATGAGCTCAGAATATTAAGCAAATAATTTCAAGCATTTCTCTAACTAAAATAGCATTGAAGAACAATTCACTAATTAAGAGAATAAAATGCTGATGCTCCACAAGCAAGTTAGCTGTCAAACAAGAAGAAGTAGCTAGAAGTGCTAAGAAACCTAGTATATAGTTTTATCATGGGATGACACAGGCATGTCAATCTAGTAATAGGATGCTTCTCTTTTTTCCATTTTTTTTGGAAAAGGTAAGATGATCTTAGAATAGGATGTTACTTAGCATTCAACATACCGGTGCAGAATAGTGTGGTTGTATCCCTAATATGGAGCTCTGTATGACATAAGCATTTACGCAATGGCCACCCACATTATAAGCTGCCTGCAGTAGTTTCACGACAAACTCAGATTTCTTGATACTATATACTAAGTAAATAAATAAATAAAAAAGATAAGGGCTATTCCTTTTACCTTCAAGATTGAAGAACTTCTGACAGAATTTTGAGTTCCATAGGCTAAATAAGCCTGAAAAGAAGTCATATAGTACCTCATAACAGGCCTCAATAGGATGAATTAAATAATTAAAAAGAAAGAGAAACACTGTAATCCCCAAATTATGAGACCAATTCAAATGCTAGTCTTGAGCAATGAGTGTAAGAATAGTTGATGCTAGTATAAAGTATACTACGTATTTAGCCAATTGAAAGGACGCATAATGCATTCCAGAATAGCACTTCATATGTAATTATTTGAACAACACATTTAATCCTAGTATGGTACTGGCGATGAGAAGTATAACTGAGAGTGTCATGACCTCCCAACAAGAGTATGAAAAGAATAAATGAAATTCTAAAACAATAGCTCCACCTTGGATGATTTTGTAGTCTGGTAAGCAATATGTTTTCCATAAATACTGGATAATCCATATCAATTTGTTTCAGGGTAAAATGTTACTAAGCTAATGTTGAAAAATAACTTTGAGAAAATCTTACATGCATCACCAGGGCATTGTGAATATTAATCCAGAATGTTAACTTTTCTTCACGCCTCATGTTTCTTGGATCAACCTTTTCAAGGCTCTTAACCAGTGACCTGCAGAGCATCAACGTAGTAAGAATAAAACTTATATACTGCTATATTGAGTATATTCAGATTGTATTGTCATTTGTCCATTTAGAAGTTGCATCTTCTCTTTAGCCTTGATTGGTGGAGAAAGGAGGGAGAAAAGTGACAAGTATTTATGACAACAATTTCAGATGCAGTGGAACTTACAATTTACAACTAATATTTTTTTCAGATGACACATTTTACAGCTTTCAAATTAGTAAACGGCAATGGATGACAAATTCAAACTGGTCAATTAACCTTCTCGAACAGTTCTTAACATGCTTTTTAATCAAGTCCACACTAGCAGGTATTGAAGATTTTAGTACTCTTTAACTCTAGAAATATCATTAAAATATCAAAATTGGAACTACTTGTGTTCGTTTTGAATAACCTGAATTTATGCAGCATTGTTGTGGCATAATTGAAACTATCATCATCTAGACATATCTTCAAAATTTCTATCATTGTAGAATATGGTCTGTTGTCATTTTTACAGACTTCAAATTCATACTGCTCGGCGCTCTCCTCATTGTGATGGTAGCTCCAGCTGCCTGAAAGATTTCTCGGAGAAAATGTGCTTGATGATGATAATGACGAAGTAGAAGAAACTGATAATCCTTTTTGAGCAAGAATTTCGGGATTGGCAAATTTGCAGTATATACAAGATATGCATCTGACTATTTCTTCAGACAGCCTATCAGGATAACTAAGAACGTCATCCATGTGAGAGGCAGTGAGATGATCCGCAAGGCTACGGTGGCCAGAATCAGTTAACTTTTCCTGCAGTTGTTCACAACAGACACTTTGTCAGCCAATTAATGCCTTGAGGAAAGACAAGTGAGATAATTCTAACTGAAACAACATATAATGTAATAATAGTATGAATTTAGGTATATGTCAAAGTCTAGGAGTTGGATGTATTGACCCTTATAGACGATGACTTGTTGGCAGTCTGAATCTGATCACTTACACCAGTCAAAGCATGTGCAGCGGAGATTCGATCATATTGGTCGGCACCACATATTGACGTATCCATTTCAACATTGGAGAATGATTGATCTGTTGTACACTTGGTAGGGGAGCTTATCTTGCCCTGTGAATGGATTTTCTGATTTTCCAATAGAAGTGGGAGATTTTGCTGAAAAGCTGTCCGATAAAGTGAGAGTAGATATCGTTCCAAACGCATTATCTCAATTTCGAGAGTAGTAATTTCTTTCATCAATTCCATGGAAGACTGCAAGGAAACACAGTTGCGCTGAAAAAGGAATTGCCTATTAGAAAAGCTGTAATACCATTCATTAATCAGGACATTCAAACAGGAGCAACAAAGACTCATTCCAATATCAGACAAAATGTCTAGGTTAAGAGTTAAGATGAGGCATAGAATAGTTGGAACAGAATACTAAAAAAATACTACTCTGGTATCATTGAAAAATTCCCTCTTAACTTGAAATATCAAAGAGTTTCCTTGAAAGAGACAATTAGTGAATCCTGAATCGCAGTTTTCATGCATACAACAAAGTAGTCTAATACAGAAATAGCAATGTATGTATGTATGTATAGGTGATAACTCCAATACCTGGAATTTGAGAGTATGATTGGAGTTGCAGCAAAAAGAAGAGTGATGGTTATGTGGTTCCTGTAAGAATCAAAATCTGGTAAATGAAAATCAAAATAATAATAATAATAATAATAATAATAATATTAATAATAATAATAATAATAATAATGTGTAGCTAGTCGGTGACCTACTACTGGTGTGGGAGACATATTGAGGACATGATCCCAGGGCAGCAGAGCACTGAAAGAAGAGTTAAATTAAAAATGGTTAATCAGTCAGAATGGAGAATTGGAGATGGAGTGAAGGAGGATCAATACTGAGGAGCTGCAGGCGGAGAGGGGCAATCCAATTCCAGCTGCATCATCAGAGCTAGGTAGCGCCGACACAATTATATTAGTGCTCCTAGCTACTATATATATATATATATATGTAATATCTTCGAGATTGACAAATAAGATGGAGTAGGGATAGAGAGAGTGGGTAAACCGAATGCATTAAATGCCCACACACTCATCATCAATCTTCTTACTCCATTATTATTACTAATTAATTAGGCATTTGCACTCTGACCCCAATATTCATAGTAATAGTAAAATACTTTCTCTCTGTAAATTGGCACACCAACACCTTTTTTGCTTCTTTTTTTTAGCTCTTGACTTTTATGAAATAGCACTTAATTACTTTATTTTATTTTTTTTGCAAAAGAAAGAAGATAATCACTCTTTCAACATATATACAGAAAGTTTTTATTTTGTCAGAAAATAAAATAAAATCATAAAAAGACAAAATCACCGTACTCGTGTAGACTAGACTATGATATAAAAAGAATAAATTATAACACACCACCAGAAAGCTAGTAGCAATTATGACGCATGATGGGAAATATCAGTATCATGGAAAAATAAATGAATTAAGAAAGTAATAAAAATACAAGAAGGGAGGCAGGTAGAATTGATAAATTAGGTGTACGTATAGCATTAATGAAGTAGCTAGGTATACTTAATTCTTAAAAATGAGGACATTGGGGTAGTGGGGGAATTCAATTAGCATTCATGATTAAGACTGCAGGTGCAGCAGAAATGGGTCCTCCATGTCTGCTTATACTAACCCAACTTTATACTTTTTTTTTTATTTTTTTTCTCTTTCTCATTTGCATTAGTATGATTGTTTCATGGAATTTTCAAGGCATAATACGTCAATATGTTATTTTATTCGGCTTCACGTGCCTTTTTAACTTTTGAGGTATACAAGTACATATTTGGATTTATAGTATAAAATTGAACAAATATATATATATATGTTTTATATAATATAATACATATTAAATGTTGTGTAGGATGCTACATAAAAATTAATGTGTCTATTTGTACAATTTAAGTATCTAATTATGTGTCTAAAATTAGAGAGCATAAATATCAATTAAAGCCAAATTAAAAAAAACATATGTCACCTTATTTCCAAATTCCAATATAGCTGGTTCATGAACAACACAATTCTTAAAAGTGGATCTCTTTATTAAGAAAAATAGAATCCAATACCCTCTCGGTATGTTTCTGAATCTAATCTCCACATTAATATGTGAAAGCTTTTGAACTCAAATCTTTTTCTTCTACTAGCCTTCCTTGCCTTTTGAGTTATCAAGAGAATTTAATAAAAAGTCGAGCATTTTTATTGAGTAAAAACACTTCAATTTTTTTAAAAAGAAAAAGAAGTTGAAGAGGGAATTAACTTGTCCCTCAGGCTGATCGAACTTCCGATATGAAAAGTTTGTCCTGGCTCTTAACTTTTAAACTTTATTTCGAATAATTAAATTTTAATTTTAGACTTTTGAGTTTGAAGTAATTAGTAATTAATTAGGATGGCTTGATGAATTTTTAACATTAAATACATGCATTGTAGTATGGTTAATTAGAAATAGGAGGGGTCCTGGGTCCTGTACATGTAAGCATTTATTTGTGCCGCTTACAGTCGAGACTTGTACATAATAGAGTAGTAAGCCAAGACGATAATTCAAAACAGCAGCTCCACGAAGAAGAATCAACTGTACGTTTTGATTTCTGTACTAGATTTGTCCAAACACAGATCAATAAGTTTAGATTTGAAAATCGTTGCATATTTTAATTTTAGTACTAGCTAGCTAGCTTAATTTAATTTAAATTGAAATAAGAGTTAGACGTACGTACGCAGGAAGAAATGATAGTACGTACTATGTCATTTTGCATAATGTTGGCAGTAGAAGAAATACTAGCTGCATTCTAGAAACGGTGATCATGGATTCTATCTAGTGAACGATTAACTACTTAGAATAGATCGATCGATCGATCACAAATGACAAGAGTTTAAATTTTGCCCTTGCCTCAAGCACAAGTTGTCTCAAGCACATTCAAAAATATTCTAGCTTCTTGTCTCGGCTTTCAAAACATGATGAACTACAAGGGATCGGACCTGCTCTGCTTATATTAAACCATCGAATTAGTTCTTCTTTTGTTTCTTATTGTTAGGGTCTTGGTTATTGTGCTAATTATTGCAAAAGATAGATTCTGTTTTTTTGTCAAGTCTCTTACGGTACGTTATGTTAGATTAAAATGAATAGTAAGAAGATTAAAAAGTAAATAAGGAAAGAGGAAGTTCAAACATTATTATTCTAACAAAACTGAAGAGCTTCTGTTAAAAATCCGGAGAATATAGTAGTATGTGATTTTTCCTCTTACAAAGCTTAATGGGTGCAAACATATAGTACTTGTAAAAGGATATTATTGTTTTAAAAAAGCAATGAGTCAGTTGAGTCAATATCTCAAAAGGTCACTCAATTTCAAAAATTTATGTAGTAAAGTCATTAAATTTTATTTTATATCAATAAAATCACTCAACTTAGGTATTTATATCAATAAAATCACTCAACTCAATTTATCATTAAAAATATTAACTTAGCAAACTAAATATGTTAATATTAACTCCACAAATAAATAAAATTAAAAAACATCATCAAAAAAAATTACGAATAAATTTAATTAGTGAAATAAATATTATAATATTATTATGTACGTAAAATTTAAAAAGTATCACGATGGATGTTATCCTACCAATAAATATTACTGATATTATCATAGGCTTAATCACTGCAACAATTTTTTTATAAGACATCATATTTTTTTTTATAATTCAATGACTGCAGCAATTTAATACTTGCAGTTATTAAGCCAACGTCTTTCTGGAAAACGCTCATCAGAATACATTTTAATTATATAGTAATATCATAACATAATTTTAACTTATTAAGTTTTATCCATAAAAAAATCTAGATAATTTATTTATCTATGTCAATTTTTTAATAATAAAATTAGTTAAGTGATTTTATTGATACAAAGACCTAAGTTGAATGATTTTATTGATATAAAATAAAAGTTTAATGACTTTATTTGATAAATTCTCAAAATTGAGTTTAACTCGTTATATATATATATATATATATATTTCAAATCGACACTCGTATGCAGGACCACGCCAATTGCTATTGGGTGTGAACAAATTACATACAAAATTGAGAAACCGTTATCCTAAAATATCAATTATATTTAATTAGCCAACCCCACCACTTTGAACTTTTTGTTCTGTTTTAGGCCCCAATACGATTCCTCATTCCCATTTAATTAGAATTATAGTAAGCGACGACTTCCCCACACGTTAATTTCTTTCTACTCCATTCCCCTTAAAATCATCATCCATACATTGACTTGTGATAAATATACCATGTGACCTGACTCAAAAAATATTTTATTTTTGAGTATTCTTCATACAACATCCAACTTTATTTACCATTCAAACATATATATGTTGTTTCATCTTCTATTTACAGATTAGATTGGTAGCCATCTAATTTTGATCACCCGAAAGTCAGCAATTGCACAAAAAGGTTGATTAAATACGCGAAATTTAAATAGGTTTATTTAATTATATATTTTTCTTAAAATATTTTAGATTGTCAATTATTATAACTTATACGGCATTTTATTTTAAAATAAATTAACAAATTTTCGATCAAACTTAAATTATTTAAATATTGAAAAACAAAATGTATCATAAGTGTAGATTTTTTTGGTAAAACTGTAATAACTAATACATAGTTGTTGTTGTACAAGCTAATTAAGTACAATTTACATACAAGGAAATTTGATCTTATGCTCTGCAACTCCCACATATATATATTTTTGTTTTGTATTTACTATATACGTGTAGAGCGAGAGAATAGCACTAACTCGCATGTTACACACATCTGGCAAAAAAAAATAAAAAAGAATATATAAAATGAAGTTACTCATTAATTAAAAAAGAACGGATCCTTCTTGAATGGTGATAAGCTTACGGAAGGATCGCACAGCCATCTTTGCCCGGCGTGAAGATAATCGCTGCAATTTTCTGACAGATGCGGATCTCATGGAAATCCCAAGCCCCACTGTGGACTTATAATTATTGGTTTGAGTATACTCATGATCTTCTTCTACTTGAAGAAGCATGGGTGAAATTCGCTTTTTACTCATGATCTTCCTAGACTTGCGGCTTTTGTTTTTGTTTTTGTTTTTGTTGAGGTCCTCAAGAGCAGCGCTAGCCTTTACGGCAAGAGCTGCCATGTCAGAGGCACTGAGTCGATACTTAAGCTTGGAGGCAGGAAGCATGAAGTAGATCTGACCGGGAAGAAGCTGATATTGGGAATCGAGTGAAGGTATGAAATCGTCAAAGTAAAGACGGTCGGAACTGCATAGGAAGCTGGAAGCATGATCAGAAGAGATGTCAGATTGAAGAACTTGAGAGACGTTGATGGGAACGCTATATTGACGGAGCTCTCCACTAATTGAGATGACGTAGCTAGTCAGCTGCTTTTGATCGACGATAGTGGAGGAGGAAGACAGGCAAGCACCCATACCCTTGAATTAATTAAAGCTGGAGGAGGAGGAGGAAGAAGAAGAGAATAATAAATCAAAATGATGTGTTTTGTGTTGTGTTGTGGGTGCAAATGAGGCGGTGACCGGCCTTTTTATACACACACAATATTTCAATCCCTAGCGTTTTCCTATCTTTTTCTTAAAAGTGGGAGGTGGGGTCCACGACGACTCATTCATTTTTGAATTGTTTCAAGGCTACAAACGAGGGGGCTGACGGAAGTGACGCCGTCATTGCCTACTGGCCAAGCAAGGATAGATTTATGATTGTTTCTGTCAGCTCCTACGCTGAAACACCTTAGCCTTGAAACCCAAGCAATATGTAATCGAGTGGACAATATTTAATAGAGAAAATATCACAATTCACATATGGACTATGGATGAGTTTTTATTTCAGAAGGTCATTCAATTTTGATTTTTAATTTAAAAGTAATTCAAGTATGTTTTTTTTATTTTTAGAAAAGTCATTCAACTATGGATCGTTTTCTCATAAAGTCACTAAATTAAAAGAATTTTAATTACAAAGTTACTTTATCTATTTAATTAATTTTTCATTAAAATTTGTTGATATGTAATTTTTATTTTAAACCAAAATTTTAAGAAATAAAAATATATTTAATTAAACCATTTTAAGAAATTAAATCCCACTGCACACCGTTGATTTTTCTATCATTTCAAATTAATTCCAGTTATTGTTGTTTTCTTCTTTTTGTGGTTAAAAATCAGCATCACGTTGGAACAATTAATAAATATCTAAATTTAGAAGTTACACACTGCTGCTGATTAATCATGCACAAATATAAGGCCAAGTGGTTTAAATAGACATCTTTTTAGTGGGTTGGATTATTAAAATAATTTAAATAGATATAGTTTTATTTTTTCAGATTTAGTTTTAAATAAAAATTGAATAGCAATAAATTTTAATGAAAAAATCAATTAAATACATAGAGCGACTTTATAAGTAAAAATTGCATAGTTGAGTGACTTTCTAATAGAAAAACTTAAGTTGAGAGACTTTCTAAGAAAAAAGTTCATAGTTGAGTGACCATCTATGATATTATCTCTATTTAATATCTTTTATTTTTTTTGGTTTCCCACCCTGTGTTCGGAGCCACATTGGAGCTCCGACTAAATCCGAATCGCGCACTGCAGGGCCCATTGGGGGATGGCGCTCCCAACATGATTTTTTTCATATCCAGGGATCAAACACGAGACCTCTAGTTAAGGATAAAACGCTACCACCAATGCATCACAACCCATGTTGCTCTTTATTTAATATCTTGAGTAAACAAGACTCTTAACTTGTCCTCTTTTGCTATTGTACAATAGGAGTACAAAAAAATAAAAAGAGATCAAATGAATCTTGACTTTGCGTAACTACCTAGTGCATGATTGAATTGTCATCATTACATTTTACTAATTAAATCCATTAAGCTAAAATGTAATCTACTTAATTATATACAGTACTATTAATACTTAATTCATAATTGTTTAAAAAATTGTATAGTGCATCTATCTATCAAATAAATATATATGGGAGTATATTAATTTTGCATTAACAATGAGAAATAACAAAATATATAGTGATGGATTGAGTATCAGTTCCATTCCAACAACAGTTTTGAAACCAGCTGCACTTAATAATTAATTACACAAAAACTGTTCAAAAAGAAAGAAATCATATTCAATTTTATACAGCTACCATTTGGTGTTCTTTTCAACTCCGCCATTCACATTTGGTATACTCGATCCTGATTGAAGCAGTAAACAAGTTTAATATCAATTTCGATTACTCTTTTGTTTCCATTGATTTTTAAAAAGTTATATTAATTTCATTATAGAAATGAAATGTAGTCATGTATTCTTTCAACATATTAATTACGGTCATCTAGTTTATATACTTGGACACGTTGATAAACTAGTTGAGAGAGGGTACATTAATTTTGAAACACTTTACTTTGCATATGGGAATCATCTATATATGGGCAGAAGGGTTGCTGCGGTTTGGTGTTGCGAATCTACCCACGATATGCTGCTTGTTCTTGTCCCCTAACACACACCCTTAATGTTCTCTTCTTTGCACAACTCCTTCACATGTTAGCCGGTTACATCAAATAATTATTTATACGTGGTTGCCACATATACATATTCATAATTAATAGCTACCACACAAGTTGAATATTCTAATTCATTTAAAATAAAAATGCCATTTCGATTTTCCCAATCCTACAATATATTATAACGTACTAGTAACGAATTGTTATGTATTGTCGGAATTGATTTATTTCGGTCAACTCACTGTACTATCACATTATTTTTTATTTTGGGTACCAAACAATTAGTCTCAAGAATCTAGCACTTCACCAAAAATAATCAACAACAATAGTTTAATTGACGCTAAATATGAGGTAATTATAATTTTTTTTTATAAATGTTCATAAAGTCTATAGCAACATTTGATCTAATAACAATTAACTAATGTTAGTAACACTTTTTATTATTCTTCTTATTTATTGTCGTTAAAAAATATTTTTATTGTAACGTAGCTCGCTAATATATTGGACCTCTCTCTTCTTCAAATTACAGGCTGGTAGTTGAATCATACAAATATATAATATGGCTATCTTCTACTAAGTTGCATTAATTGACAGTACTCTTTTAATTTATGAAAGCCGCACGATGGCCTGGTCCAATATGTATATTTTTATTGGTACCCACTTGATATGGTGGTTTCATAGAGAGATTGCGTATGCTTAACCCTTAATATATCATAAACAATGGTAATATGCTAAATTATATGTTGACAGAATATTAATGAAGAGGACACAAATTAATTTAAAATCCTTATTCCTAACAGGGGTTTATATCATCAAATGTATCTTTTTGTGTCACTTAAACCTTAAATTACAAAAAATTCTAATGTTTGTAAGACGAGAGTTCTTCTTTTTAAGAATATCGACTATATATAATGTTATTTTCAGATGTTGATCACTAAGCCTTGTTTAAATTTAAAGTAGATATTTACATGGTAATTTGTTTATTTTAATCATATGGTTTGACATTTCACAGGGAGTGAGAGTCCCTTAATGGAAGTGAGTAACACTTGATCCAAAGCCCATCATATAATCACAATTATATTAGGGAAGAGGCCGGGATAGACCTTACACTTTTGTTTAATATATAGCACCCTATATGTATTTCTTAAAAATGAGATAAATAACTCTTAAGTAGTAAAGATAAGTGGTTTCAAAATGATTCTGTCCTTATTTTTACTCCATAGCAATTAGTAGTTATATTATTGCTCCCGTAGTTATGTATATTCAAAACAATTAAGACGCATGCAACCTGTGAACAAAGCTAGAAATATGGAATAAGCTGATTTTGGGGTCATCCTAATAAGTAATTTTTATCCAAAACGAAATTCCGAATCTGTGATTATCAACCTTTCAATTTTAAAGAAAGAAAAGATTCCTCACGGTCCTTATTTTCCAATTTTATTTAATCATGTAGCTTGTTCGTAAATACTACGTACTACTCTTTCTAGTTCGTGATATTTTTTATTTATTTTTAATTCTTAAATATTATTTTAGTAACAAACTTTTTATTGTTGGAAAGTAAATTGGAAGAGAAAAAAAATTGGGAGGAGAAATTAAAGCGGCAAGTCTCTATCCGTGGCTTAATGACAGTGTTACGTGTCCTCCAAGCTTCTCTCAGTTTGACATGGATGCAAACACTAGGCCCCACCCCTCTTCTACTACTTTCTTCTTTTGTATTATTCCCATTCACACCATCTGACTATGACCATTGTTGGAAACTACTACTTGTCAGTAGAATGTCAATTAACTAAAACTACTACTTGTCAGTAGAATGCCAATTAGGATCTTGTAATGCTTTTTTTAGGTTAAGATACCAAGTTCTAGCTAGTTAATATAATATATCCACAAGGGCAATGTAAAAATATCGTATTCTCAAACACATCATAAACTACGTATACCATTTTCTTCCCCTTTCCTTGTTTAATTACACAGCTTGTAAGTAAATTAACATATTCATCAAAACATAAATATGTAGCATAGTACTCTTTACTTTATCCTACCTAATGCACATGTTTGTACTATAGTAATTAGGAACTAAACACACACACTCTCTCTCTCTGGAACCACCACCGTAGTGTTGTAATCAAAAAGGGGCACGACGTGGAATGCCTTTCCTCCTGTTTGAATTGTTGTGGTTGTATATCATCATAGCTGCTTCTTCAGACTTGTATGCATCAATATTCAGATGACGAAACCCAAACGTTACTTTCTCGTCCCTGCGCTGCTTCTTCTTTGGGGTCGATGATTCATCATCCCAATATTCCTTCAATGTAAATGTCAACTCTTCATCGCCTCGCCTAATACCATTCAGCTGCAATACCAATTCATTACCCAAAAACAATTCTTAATTAATCAATCAATCAATATGCTCGTAAAACAAAGTGAAACAGAGACCATAGTTGTACCATGTATTTCTATCCAAAATAGAATACGTACCTTGCAGCCGAGGGAGCAGAATCTGAAAGAGTCAAGTAGGCAGCGGCCGCAGATTTCACAAGTACTGGTAACCCCCTTTCCTGGTCTGGGCTGGGGACGCTCATTCAGAAACACAATCTTGGCGCTATTGATAATGTATGTTTGAATGCAAGATATGTCTAGGTATCTTTGAATTTCATTCACCCTCACCACATTATGGTACGACGATCTTCTTATCTAATACATATAATGATAATAATAATAATAAAAACAGAGGCAGACACAGTTTGGCTGATCATGACATATATACGTACTGAATTAGAGCAAGTAATATAACTGACTTGAACAAGGCGATGGTGTTTGTGACTGGTCAAACAGTAAGAGCAAAGAGCATTACTTCCCATGCAATCCAAACAATACATGTTGCATTCGCTCTTATTTGAATCACCATGAATTGTGCAAGTATGGAAGTAGTTAGCCTTGAGCAGCGGCTTCAACCATGCCGGCCCAATTTCATCCTGACTCACCTATTAATTAATTGAGACACAGCAAGCCCATTAATATGTATATAAACAATTATCTAATGTGTGGGGTTGAAAATGAAAATTACCATAATCTTAGGAGTGCTAGTGATATATTCTGCAACAGAGACTTAGTTAGAAGAAAGATAAGAATGTAAGTGTATCGGAAGAAGAAAAGTAGAAGAAAGAATAAGGAAATGAAAGGTAGAGGGTGAAGTGACAACTACTTACAAGGAAAGTGACTGAATGAAACACAAATTTCTAAGGCGGTCACACTTACTATTCCCTTTTTATTTAAGCACCATGTATATTTATTCAGCACACAAAAATTAAAGGATAATCATCCTCTCCTCACTCATAACAAAATAATAATAAAAGGAAGAGGAAGATAAACATATATTGCTCCCTCTCGTAAGTTAATGTTTTGCTGCTTAAAACAGAGAAGAGAAGAAGAGTTTTCTGTTAACCTCCTTTACTCTACATTCCTATGACTCAACAAACTTCATTTTTTAAGTCTTAACTTCTGCAAATAGATAGATAGATACCCCATCTCAGCTGCTTTCATATATTCTAAGAATAACATTTGCAATCCAACATCAATTAATGCGTACTTTAATTCTCCCACTGTAAAATTTATGTGTCAACAAATGTTTAAAATATTTTTAAAAATTGGTTCATACTTTAGGATTTGTTTTTTCTTCCAACCACAAAAAATGGATAAATCATTCAGTATATGTGTTTGAATAGTTGGGCAGCAGAAGACGTCCAACACAACAGTGTATCCAATCCAAACCCCTTTTGGGCTTTAAGTAAATGGAATGGGCTTTTCTCTTTCACTATGCCACCATCTTATATTAACCCCATTCATTTTTGATGGTTTAGACTCTGCATATGTTTTCTTTCTAGCTTTGGTGAATCTAACCCCATTTCATGGTCACTATGGCAAAGCTCACTTCAACTAGTTTGTCCCTCCCAACTTGCTATGGGTAAGAATCCCTATTATATACCCCAACTCATCTATAATAATAATAATGTCCAGAATACAATTAAAATATATGGTATGAAATTTTAAAAATTAAATCTTATTGCTACCTATTATGAAAAAGAATTTCGGATACAATTAAACTATAGTAGTATCATTTTAAGTAGAAGGGACTAGAGAACTAATTATACAAAAGGCAAGAGATAAGACATGTGCGCCTTCATCATTTGTTGGACGCATATAATTATTATTACTAGTATGTATATTTTATAAGTACCTATATTAAAAAGGAGTAAATTGCACCGTTGGCTAGCAGTTGTACATTGAAAATGTTGCAATATATTTATATCCACGTCAAATAGAAATAATATTCCCTTTATTGCTAACAGACAAAAGAGCAACTGGTGAGAGCTCGGGGTTTCTTTAATTATATATAAATTGTATAGCAGTGACATTTTTATTTTATTTATTTTAAAAAATGTCTAGTCACAAACTGCTTCTTAAATGAGTGAAAGACGACCACTAGACTCTAGAGTAACAATTGAAAAGCAGGGATTGGAATGAACAAGTGAATTGTAGTCACAAAAGAAAATGTAACGATTACCATTTACAGACAAATCCTGGTGGGGAGTGGGGACCCTCATCTCTCTCTCTCTTTTCCCAAATCAACCAATAAACCTAACTTGGCAATTTGTGGATACAAATGAACGATTTGATATTAATAACCAAATCGAGCCGAAGCCTACAGGAGATGAATTTGATATTAAGAGTAGGGCACACTACAAATTAAAGAGGAGGAAGAGATGAACACAACTACTAAAACACTTCTTCACCAGTTCCTTCTCTTCAGTCTTCACTGTGGTGAGTAAAATTCTATATAATCCGGTAGAATACTGTACTATGTAAGGGTGAAATAAATTATCCTATGAGTTGTTGGTATGGTCGGGAGCTGCATTGATAGTATTTCGCTCAAAATCCTTGATGGTTTGGGTGAGTTTCTTCATGTTGTCATCGTATTCGTAGGGTAGCTTATCGAACCAGGTTATGTTATGCTTAGCGGATATGGGTAAAAACTCACGACACAGCTCCTCATGTACCGTGATGGAGTTGTGATAATGATAGTAGCGGATCTTGGTTTCTGTCTGGTGCAAAGTCCCTCCTACTACATTTTCCGACATGTGTACACCTGTTGCATACGCATTTTTTGCCTGTATGGCGTACTTCCGATCTCTCCTAATGTTACTTCTCGAGTCTCTGAACAACAACTTCTCAAATCCCCACAGCCTGTAACAACCACCATATGTAATTAAGTAAGAGTATGAAAGGAAGATGTAAAAAGATTTTCATTTCATTGCTGATTTGATGGTCAGTACCTAAAAACTTTACAACAACATAACCGAAAGTTTCTACCTTTGTCCATCCTAAACCGTCACTAACATGTCTTATATATACTAGTATGACTGCAGTCTTTGTAAATACAAACACAACATGCATTGAAAATTGAAGGAAAGCTTCAGAAACTTACATTCGTCCTTAACGTTAAACAGAAGCTCAAATTCAACACAACAGGCATTGATGGTACGGAACTTAGATCAGCAACCCCTAAATGCCACTCAAGTATCAACTACTAATAAGCCAATAGGTATTAAAAGATCAATCAATCAAGTTTTAGTTAATAAATAAATGAATGCCTTGTATAAGAGAGAAAATTAATGACAAAGAAATTGTTAAGATGAATGCCTTCATCTTTATCAGAGGTTAACAAGAAGAGCAATGATATAAGTGAAAACAATTAATCAGTACAAGTAGAGAAATTATGGAGAGTAACCTGGAATAGTTTTGAGAGGAATCGTTCAAGCAGAGGATGCTGGACATGGCATTTTGCTCAATGGTGAACTGAGTATTGTTGGAGAAGTCTGTTAACACAGATTCGAGAGTAGTGTTGGCATCAGGAAGATAGATGTACTCGTCCACATCAAAGTAGAAGGTCCAATTGGCAGCGTGTCGGTAGCGATGGAGGCAATCATTCACCACCAAAAACTGGTTGTAATAGTAGCCATCGAACTCGGATTGGTCCCTTATATCCTGAAGCGTGACCCTACCAGCCTGTACCCACGGCTCCAGCACCGCCCTTACCTCCGATGACACCCCGCCGGCGTCGTGAAACACGAAATGGGAACTGGGCCCGAAAAACCAGGCGTGATAGGCCATCCACTCCCTCATCCTAGATGCACTCAAATTCCCATACAAGGAGGAACCGCAATACAAATACTCGTAGGGATATGGCGGGCTGAACTTGGACTGGTTGTAAGACCCTGGTGCTTCCTCCAATGCTGTGATTTTCTCGTATCTCTTGGGTGACTCACTATAGTAAGCGTAGAGAATGAGCTTCCCTCCCTTATTATCAAGGTGAGGATTCACAGAAAATGTGCAGTTCACAACCACCACAGTGTAGACACGGCCGTAGCCCCAGTCGGGGAGGATCTTATAGGCCTTGGCCTTGAGGTTCTTAGAGGAGTTGGTATTGGTATTGGGGATCCACTCGCATTTATACCAGGGGCGGCCAAAGACGTGAAGGGGCTTGGAAGCGAGACCGACGACGGCGAAAGTAGTGGGACCACCGCGATAGGCTCCCATCTGGACGAAGAGAGAGGCGGCATTGCCGTAGGTAAGGAAGGTTCGTTTGTTAGGGTCGGTAATGGAGAGTTTAGACGATGCAGGGGGATTAAGGATGGTATCGTAGTAAGGTTGGAGTTTCCAAATGAGCATGACAAGAGTGAAGGCCAGCAATGTTGCTACCAATGGCCTCGTGTCCAACATTTTCCCGGCTGTATTACTTGGATTTTTAGCCATTGGCGAGCTGAAAACAGACAGACTCTATGGACCGACACTTAATTGAGACTCTGAGTTGTCGTCAATTCAATCAAATTTCTCCTTCTCCTACAACAACGCACTTGGATCTTTTCTTTATTACCAATATTGCCATCATCATCTTTTAACAACCGTAAAAAATTACTCTACTATTTTCCCCCAATTCCCAAGTCTCTAATCATTGCTTAAACTATACTACATAAATTTAATTGTTAGGATTGAATTATTTCATTTTTTTCTTCTTCTATAAACACTATCGGAACCATTACCAGCTGTAGCGTGATTCTAAAGAGATTAATCTATGTTATTGAATCAATTTTCACTTCAAACAGGTTATCTTCCTCCCCTGCTCCCTTAATTTTAGTTTTTGTGTTGGGTTTTATTTATTCTCTATCAATAAAATGTAAAAGGTACCTTTGTTACTTACAATGTTTCACATTCTTTTTCAATCTACATGTGTTATAAATTGAAGACTATAGTTTTGCCAAAAGAAAAATCAGTTAGGAGCATTCTGGAGCGTGATGATCTCCCTATAAAAATTAAATAGGATTCTGATTGAGTCAACAAGTTGAGGAAGATGTAGATGAACGTATTTTAATACGAAACATTAGAATATTTCTGAGCGGTTAGGGAACAAATGATGCGTTTTACTTATACGGAGACAAATTTTCTGTTTGCCTAATCCAGGGGAAAGACGGAAATTATGGATTGACCCCCAACTCTAGTTTAAAACATTTAATTTGATAGGGTATGTTTTCCTTGTCAAACTAGGTTTTTAAGAACAAATGTCATATTTTTTCTTCTTCTATTACTACTACAATTAATTACAATAATATTTTAGACTTGGTACTAAATTAGTGTCACGTCAAAATAGGGCATTAACGAGAAATAGAGATCACATATTGAGATTGAAAATAGTACTATTAATTACGTAACCAAAGTGGGAAGGGGATACGATAATCAATATTCAACGACGGAAAAAAGAAGCAGCAAAAGATCAATATTCAAGTTCCTGATCCTTACAGTAGCGTTGTGCATATATATTGATAGTACAAGACAGTGTTAAATGTCTTAGTTACTTAATTCAAATAAAATACAACTAAAAGGGAAAATGAAGAAAAAAAAGCTACGGATATGCTTTTGTATTTAAATATCCACAATTGGAATTAGCAATAATTTGGGGTATCATAAGTAACACAAAGTCCAACCGACTACAGTAAATCATTAATCATATAGAATTATAGATTCGACCCGGAACTATTTTTTATTTGTATTTTAAATAATTGTGGTGTCCAAGCCAGCTTGCACACACTTGGACAACATATTTTGTCACCTCCTACTAGCAATAGATCTAGTATATTAAGTAACTTTGTCCATCATGGATGGAAAGCAATCACCTAGTGTTTTGCCTCCGCTGGAATCAAATTTGACACCTCCTTAACCCACTTCATTAACCATTGAGGCACACCCTTGGGTTGTGGCAAACTCTGGTAAGCAATTTCCAAAAAGAAAAATAAGATTGTGGGCATGTTAACATTTTCTACGCCTCTACTTTATACCGGAATAAGTATCTTCCCAGAAAGTGATTTTGATTCTTGCCATGGCTTTTATTGTCTATTGGGATGTAGTAAAAAAGAGAGAAAAGGGAAAAAAGAAGACAGACTTAGTTGGAAAATACTGCTCCTTGTTATTGCAGAGAATAAAAGGTACCAAGGAGAGGGGCCTCATTCTCCCTCAAAAATCAAACTTGTCCACTAGCAAAGAAATCCTTAAAAGCTAATCTTTGACTTTATCGAGCAAATACAATTGCTTCGTGTTGGTTTCATTGATAAATCAATCAATAGTTAGTTATGCCTCAATTCCAGATTAGTTGTATCAACAACTTTATGATTCATCTATACATCTATTCATTCAAAAGATTCGCTGTAATTAGATTATTTTTACATTAACAATCAACCTACTGTTTCCGTGATTAATTTAACTTGATAATTTAGATTAAATTCTCTGTAGCCAGGCATCCAAAGCAAGCATAAATATATGAGCTAGCTCACACTCAACTCAATAAGGTTCTTCAGACTTTCTCTTTTGGAACCAAACTAAAATATGATGAACAACACCAGTATAAAACCCCTCAGGAGATCAGGGACATCTATAGTAGCAATGAAAAGATTGAACAATACCTCATCGTTCTCGTTGGCACAAGCTCCACTCTCAGCTGTCTCTGCTCATTCCTCAGCCGCAAAGACTAAGGGTGGTAACCAGCCATCTCCCACTCCAACCTACATAGAGTTCCCAACATCGCCCCAGCCACCTGATGATCACACCGGGTATCATGCTAATCACAATGGAACCATTGTTCATCATACTCACTCAAAGCACCCGCTTGCCGAGATCACTCTCTCAGAACTATTTACCTGCTCAGGTTGCAAGGAGTTTGGCACTGGCCGTAGGTATGCATGCCAAGATTGTGGTTTTCAGCTTCATCACTTCTGTGCCTTATCTCCGCCCTCTCTTAAGGCTCATCCTTTCCATGGACAGCACCAACTCGTCTTCCATGCTAAACCTAAACAAGGTACACAAGATTCCTACACAAAGTGGTACATTTTTTGGCAAAATATATGCTTCTACAAGCTTAAATGCATACATATGTTGTCTGGCATAAGTTCTGTGATATGTTTTTCCCATCTCCAGAATTTTCACATGTTCTTTTCCTAAACAAATCAGTTAAAGCTGGAATAGCGTGGCCAAGGTGTGATGTCTGCTGCAAGTCCACCAAAGGATTCACATTTCGATGCAGAGTCAACTCCTGTAATTTCCAGATGCATCCTTGTTGTGCCATGCTTTCCACCGAGATTAAATTTCCCAATCATCCGCACCTACTAAAAGTCTTACCCCCAGGCAACACTTTACCAGGTGGTGCTGGTGGTGGTAATGATCAATCAGGAATGGTATGCAGTGAGTGCAAGAAGAAAAGGTCATCAGGTCGAGTGTACAGCTGCACAGTCTGTGACTACCATCTTCATGCACTGTGTGCTAAGTCCATGATCAATGGCCTCCAAGAATATGGAATCAAGCCTCCTGAAAAGCCCAATATGCTTGGGACTGCTGCTCGTCTCGCATCTCAGGTTGTTATTGAATTTATTGGCGGTCTTATTGAAGGATTTGGAGAAGGGGTCGGAGAGGTTCTGGTTCAGAATATTGGGAGAGGAAGAAGAGGCACTAACAGAAGAAGAATTGCATGAAGCATAGCACAATGCACAGGGAGCACCATTCCCTCCCAATTAATATTTCCAAACCCCTTCCCCTCCATTTTCTTTCACTCTCAAGAAAGTGAAACAAAATGCAAATTAAATATTCCTTATTATTATTCTTAAAGGACATGAGAATTTCTTTGTTAAATTGTTTAATGAGATAACTTCCTGAAGCTTTTATGATGCAGAATGAATAAATTTCTAGATATAACAAAAAGGATGCGTGTCACAGAATAAATAACAAGTAACATACTTGCTTCCTTATTGTTTACATCCCATCATAAACAGAAGTTTAAACAATAACAATAGTCATTTTACATCCCATTATAAACAAGACCATAAAAGGTTCATTGCCATTGGTATGGACAACCTCAAATACTCTTCTGGGCACAACATGTCTTCACCTTTTCTAGGTATGACATTATTTTCAGAAGAGTTTCAGATGAATTAGGAGTTCACATATTAAAGCCTTAAATATAAAGAAGACGGAACAATTATACCTGGGAGGCTTAAACCCCATTGTCAACTTTGGATAAGTGAATTCTCTTACAGAGACTTTAGAATGGAGAGCAAGTTATTGTGGAATGGATCTGAGATATGCTCCAGAAGGTTTTGCACAGGGCCTTTACCCGTAAGAGCGGCTTGGACATAAAAGCCTAACCAGGCAACCATAGCAAGACGCCGATTTTTTATTTCTTTCACCTTTAGCTCTTCAAACGCCATTGGGTCTTTAGAGAGATTCAGTGGATCAAAAAGAACACCTCCAGGATAATTGATGTCACCAGGCAAGTAAATTCCTAACGGTTCCAAAGCCTCAATCCCACAATACCTTGCATATTCTGGTCCAACCTATGCACAGAAAAGTATGAAAGAACAGTTAATTGCAAGAACAGAAGAAATCAAGTAAAATTCCCTCATTGTTCATGTGAAAAAAGCCATTTCCAAAGTCAAGTTCCAAATAGATGGTGGTTTCTTTTGTGTAGATATGGCCAAATTATATACTACAGTTACAGAATTTACTGTCCTATTTCTTCTCTAGGCATGGGATTATCTCCATGAGAATTGTTTCAACATGTTCACCAGCTATAGCACACAAGCAATTATTCAATATGTCATTAGGCACTAGGATTTTAAGAGGAATAAGTAGCAAACTGTCCCTTGAATGCAAAAACAGACATTTAATTCGAACTTAAGATCAACATTTGCACTCTATCCCAATGGACCATTAAAAGTTTTTCAACAAAATCATCACTCTCAAATGCATTGCTCGACTGGCACAGTTAAATTATTATGACAAAAATGGCAGAAGGAAGCAGCCATCTATTAATCATATCCAACCAATCAAGCATCAGCTGTATGGACACATTTGAACACAAAGCTACATTGTACTTCTTTTCTAGAAAGAGATTGATCTATAGAGTCACTATCTTAATCTTGGAGAACTGTATCTTGAGCTAAAATCATTACCTTCTGCTCATAGATTCACTGTACTTGCAAACATCTCCATGACTGCAAAATGCCTACCTTTTCACACAATGAGTGCATTGCAAGAGATAAAATGCACCTTTTACAAGAAGAATTCAAATAACCAGAAAGTGTTTTCCACACTCAACACATTAGGCATTGAAATAATTACTGGAAAGATACACATAGAGCAAGTGTTTACACTCACCATCAAAAGGGCTTGGCAAATAGCTATGACAATGACTCCTTGACTTCCAGCTAAATGGAATCCAGGGATCCCTAAATAGTCAAGTGTATCTCCCTTGAAAAAAAATGAAAGAAAGAAATAAATAAGATACAAAAAGACACCTGCAATAAGCGCTGGATACTGAATTCATAAGGTCATTAGGAGGTCAATAATCTAGTGGAGCAACACTCTGATAAGAATATGAAATAGGTGGGTGATAGTGATACAAATTAATTATTGAAAGGAATACTTGCATGTTAAACACTGGATTCCAAGAATGAAATTTCATAAGAAAATCATATCAGAAATTAAAAATTGAAATTTTGTACGACAGTTTTTGTAAAATCAATCCAAATTATGTTTACTCGGAAACCTGAGAACAAGGAAGCAACAACAACAAACCCAGTGTAATCCCACAAGTGGGGTCTTGGGAGGGTAGGATTTACACAGAACAAGGAAGTGTTGGATAATAACTTTGCCAAGAAATAGTATTCTAGTGGATGTTTGGCTCATCATAAAACAAATCCATTTTGTACAGATAGTTGGAAGATATTAAGTTACTTTTGGAGTATGTTACTGTAGTTATTTATCTTACTTGTAGCATTATCAACTCATCCGATTCTCACCTACTTGCACATTCGACATGAGTTGTTTGGGTCGACAGACAAGGTTCCGCTGAGTCGATAACTGGAGAGGTGAGATTGGTGGAAAGAACAAGCATGGGAGTTTTTGGACTCGTAATATCAATAGCTAAGGGAAGCAGCATCTATCAACCAAGGGAAGTCAAGCAACAGCGTATATATGAAAGATACCAACCTTAAGCTTTGAGTAGCCCACTCGCCACCAAACAGGTTCCACAAACTGGAAAAGTCCTGTCAGGTTTAAAAGTTCTGGAATCAAAGCACCAAGAGCAGCCAGCATAGCCCAACGGCCATGCAATATTTCATAACTGTGAGTAATCATGACAACTGAAATAAGTTTGAATAGAATTTAACAGAGCTTCTGCGCGGTTTCTGAACAAATAGTTTGTATGAGTGTGTGTTTGTTGCTATTTTGAGAATTTCAAAAGCTCCCCAAAATATTACACAATGGGATCTCTGAACAACCACGCTGGAAAATGTTCAATCTCTCATCCCAAACATGTCTGGGAGTAGAATAACTTTCATGTCTATGTGTGGCCCTAAACCCTGACCAGATATGAATTTCGCAACCCTTAGCTCCCCTCCCCTCAAATACCAATTTATAACTTTTTATGGCTACATTTATGCTCAAGAAACATGTCTGCTTTTCTTCCAACTAAAAGAGGATGGAATCATGTCACCAATCACCTAATCCTAACTCTCGTGGTTATTTCTCAATAGGTTATCGAAATCCCTGACTCTGTTCATTTCTTTAGTGGGAAGCTCGTCTTTAAAAGGATACATGTGCTGAAGAAGCATAAAAGGTCAGAAATCATTTAATGGCACATGATGTTGCATTGTTGGGGAAAATACTATACATTATCTACTCAGAACAAAAGAAATTTTGAACGATTTAATAGAAGCAAAATCCAATCCATACTTAAAGTAGTTTTGAAGGACCATGGGATCCTTGCTCAACCCGCAGATATCAAATCCATAGTCCCCGGGTAGCTCCCCATTAAGATAAGCAGGATAGTCATAAGAAATTGGACCAAGCCAGCGGGGGCGATCTTCTCCATACCAGATACTGCAAAGAACACAAACAAATGATAATAGTGAATTAGTGAAAACAAAAGTGGATATGCATTACTCTATAATCTAGGAAAATTGTGAATGGATTAACATTTTCATAGTGGTGGAAAGTAGACGGATGCATTACAGAGGAGAAAACAAGGGGCATGGCATACCAAGTGATAGGGATAGGATGATTACCTATCGTTTCTTGCCATTTGTGCAAGTGCTTTGAACTTTGCTGAATTCTCTACTGCAACCTTCTTTCTCGCTTCCAATCGCTTACGGAGTGTTTCCCCGAAGGTACTGTTGGCGATAGCTTTGACAGCGGTGAAAGGAATCGCTGAGAATACCAGAACGCCGGCAAGCTGAATAAAATTGATTAGTTAAGTTAAGTGGTATTTGATGGCAACCAGAAGAAGCAAAAACACACCTCTTGCCATGAAGCCTTGTGACGCGAAAAGCAATCGGGTGCACTTGCATTGCGATACAACCTTTGGTCTTTAGGGACGGAGGACGATGGATGGGGAAGCTGAAGCAGTGTCATGACCACTTGTACAATCTCCTTTGCCCTTTCTTCTTCAGATTCACTACTTTGCGCCAAAAGTTATGAGAACCATCCTGACGTGGTTCCTTTCCAGCCTCAAAACCCAGAAGTAATTCATAACAACACAATGAATATAGTAGGTTCAAATAGTTAAGTTACCACACTAGGCTATTTTTTTGTTACGTTGAAAAAATGATTGTAAATTACTTTTTTTATAAGCGGTGTGACTTGAATGGCTAAGAGGAAAACAATCATTTTCTTAATCACAACGTTCCAAACAATCAGATCTTCTCACGTATGTGACTTTCATTTAACAAAAAACTTGCACATTTGTTTGCCTTCTCCGGGTGGATACAAATTACAATAGCAACCTTGGTGGCTAGGGTGATAGTATATGCCCCTATAATATCATTGATTTTTGTCATCTTATTTCTTTTGCTATGATTAGTGTTATAATGAGAGGCTTGAATTTAACTTCATAGTAGCTCAATATCTACTTGTTTTGTTCGTCTTTATATGGACATGACATTTGCACTTACCTAATGCTTAATACAGCAGTGAAGACATAATTAATACAACAAACCTGAAATGCTCGTAAGTTGAAGAACCCGTACAAAAAAAAAAAATCCACTTTGGAAAGTCATCTCTATACTTCAATAAATGGCTAAATGTACCTATATAATTTGTCCATACAAAAGGTTAACCATGGGAAATTTGTTCCAAAATAATAAACTATTCTTAAGTAAAGAGGTATATTAGATGGAGTGATTTTTTCTAGACTTGTTCATTCGGAAAAAACGTTTGAGTTCCATCCTCTCTCTAGCTTACGGGTGAGTTAGAAAGAACAAATAGTGAGAGAGAGAGGCAGATGGAGGGTTTTGTACTAGTAATTAACTTTAATCATACTAAATTGGAGAGAAATACAGTAGAGAAGTAGAAGTACAACAACAGTGAAATCCCAATAATTAATTAATGCTCATAGGTGCGGCACTCGTCGGCGTCAGGGTTATCTTGACAGTAAGGTTCAAGGGGATCTTGATTGAGCTGAAGCTTGATACGCAGATGGGCCTTAGCCTGGCTTACTTCTTCCACCTCATCCCATGCCACCTTGCACTCGTCCGACCTGGCGTCTTCACCGCACACCTCCTTAGCTTCCTTCACTTTCTTCTCTATCATTTCCGTCAGCTGTTTCTCTCTCATCTGCGTCCCCTTATACTTTGGTACTCCTGCTGATCCACTCATCATCATCACCTTTGGCACTCCTTTCCTCGTGGATCCAGTTACACTAGCAACATGGATTGGGAATATTGATGCCTGCTTCAAGTTCAGCGCCATCACAATTATGTTGGAAATGAGATGAGGTTTTTGGGATCAAATTTAAGGTTGATTTCTGGTAAAAAAAAAAAAAAAGTGCAGATTTCTTGTGAAATTATAACAACAATGTCATATCTCTATCACAATCAGGGCATCATTTAGTACTGCTCAACCAACATAAAACGACATCCTGGAGTATTTCTGTGTTTGGAGATAAGGTTTCATCTTCAGTTTGGGGCCCATGGGAACGGTCCTTCCACCTTTCGGGTTCTGAAAACTAATCATAAAATTCAAAATAATTACAAGTTCATATCCAAATAATTCAAAATAGTTACAAGTTTATATCCAAATGTAAAGTAACTTTTTAAAGATTCATTCTCTCATAAATAATTACAGCTTATACCCTATTCAGTAAGGTTGATAATTTTTGTTTAAATGATACTAAATCAGTATCATATATTATATTAGTATCATTAAGGCTGGTAATTTCACTTAGTTGATGCTAAATCAGTATATATATATATATATATAAAAGATTTCTTGTTCAGAAATTAATCATTGGTCAATGTACTATAAGAATATATGTATATTGTTGTTCAGAAAATAATCATTGGTCAATGTACTATAAGAATATTTGTATATTGTTGTGGAATCATTAAGTTTTCTTGATAATTATCAGCGTTAATAATATCAATACAATATATGATACTGATATTAGTTAAGCAAAATTATCAGCCTTAATGAAACCAATACAATATATGATACTGATTTAGTATCGGATAAACAAAATTAGTTGGAGGTATATAGTATAATTATTTAGTGGAATATGACTGTAAATGAGTATATATTTGTAATTATTTTATTTTTATGGGGTATTTGCTTAGTTTTCCTTTGACTTTCTCTCCTTTTGTTTCACTTCTCACCGGGCTTTTTACGGGAGTGTTTGGATTGTCTTTGACTTATAAAGTTATAAGCAGGAAATTTCAATTTTTGTATTTTTACTCTCTTCTTTTTCAATTCAAACACCCCCTAAATGATCTTTCTCACTCGTTTAGGCATAAAAAGTATGATTTCAAATTTCAATTCATCATTTAAATTAAACTTATTTTTTAAGTTATATTTTTTTTTACGAACATAAATGTTTTTACATGTTGTAAAAATAATTAATATTTTTTAATTTTTATATAATCTTACAAAATGAGCATTATGAATATAAATTTTTTAAATGTTGTAAAAAATAATTAAAATTTTCTATTTTTTATATAATCTTACAAAATGAGCAAATCATAGTTTATAAACAAAATATTAGAATATTTTATGGCGATGTATTAATAAATTGCATATTTCTGTATTTCTTTTACAAATAAATATTTGAGATTATCTCCGTATTCTTTTACAAATAAATGTTTGAGATTATCTCCATATTTCTTTTACAAATAAATGTTTAAGATTACAAATTTATATTAATTGTATTAATTTTATAATTATCCACTAGCCAATAATAATATTAATTGGTTATTTTTTTAATATAATCCTTTCAACATGATACATACAACCTTTTCAATTTAAAAAAAATATAAATACATGGAGCAAATTTTAGGAAAGGACAATTTTATATAATTGAGGATAAATATACAAATTTACGTATACTCAAAGAATCGACAAATCAATCACTTGGCAAATATTAAAAGATTATTTAAGAACTGCTAACTTAATAAAACAATATCGACAACATTTTTCTAATTTGTTCTATTGACTAAATCAAATTTTGTAGGACCCTAACTTAGAACATTCACGAGCATTATATTTTTTTCTCGGCCTGATGCCACAATATATGAATCTTTTATGTGAATTTAATGATTGACTCTTTTTTATTTCACAAATAGTACTTTGTATCATTCCACGTGAAATATCTTATTCACTTGTGTCTAAAAAATATTTTATTTGTCAATTTCATAAAAATATTTTTATTTTTTTACCTTATTTTATGAGGTAAACATATAAATTTGGAAAAAGAATACTTGTACCCAAAAAGAGAAAATTATTTGCAAGCGACAATTTACTTACTTTCATACCATCCCGTTTTTTACTACTAATTCGGGTTTACTACTTGAAGAGGCAGAAACAATGTTTCCGTGAAAACACTATTCAGTTACTCTTTGATATCATTAGAATACATATATATACTTTGATTTTATCAAAGAGGAAAAAATAGTGTTTCAGTGAAAACATTAAACAATTACTCCTTGATACCATCAGAGTATATCTATATATACTCTGATGGCATCAAGTGGAAAGAGACAGTGTTTTAGTGTAAAGACTGCTTAATTACTATTTGATCAGAAAGAATATATAGATGCAATCAAAATGTATATATATCTATACTCCAATGATATTATCAGTGGTTCAGTGAATATAACAAATAGACAGTCAATTAAATAGTTTGGATTGTGAATTCAATCAGATAAATATATTGAATTGGATCCAATTTAAATAAATATTTTACCCAATAAGTCATATTTGCTTAGTTTTCCTAATAAATTTCCCCTACTCTAGTGTAAATTCCAACGGTCTAAATCCGAATGTACTTGGCCCACTTTGTAGTAGCGCACTTGTTAAAAAACATTATCTTATATTCATGGTGGGACCAAAAATATTGCGAAAATCTGGAATTTAAAGGAGGGTGGTCGGCCCAAAACTCCAACGGCTATGAAAGGAAGGGTTTAGGGATTCATGAACACAATTTCAAATTTGAAAGAAGGCTCTCACGAAAACACCACCACAAGGAAGCAGGAAGAAGAAGTAATGGAGAAGTTAGGAGATTACGTATTGGATCCAGAGACAGAGTTCTTAGCGTCGAAGCAAGAGACTGGTCACGAGTGGGAACTCTTCAAGGAAAATGTCAGACCTTTGAAAAGAGGACGCAACGTTAATCTTCTCAATAATGCTCTTAAGTCTAGTACCGATTATCAACTCAAGAAATCTCTTCTTGACAAACGAAGGTTCCTCTATTACTTTCTCTTCTTCTTCTTTGCATTTTCATGACATTTACTCCTGAGTTTGATCGGAAATGAAACCACTCTGGCCATTGATCATTCCATCCCGCACTAGATTTTGATTAAGATGTACACACTAGTTGTAGAATAGTAGTAGTTGCTGCATTTTCAAAATCCCTTATTAATTTTTGAATTCAACTCTTTCTGATTAGGGCGTTGATTGAAGCAATAGACCAGTACAAAGGTGAAGATCCTCTTCAGCCATGGCTCCAGTGAGTGCTCTGCTTTTGGGATGCAAATAAGTTTTCAACTCTTATATCTTCTAGTATTTAATGGGTCAATCTCTGTTATTGAATAAGCTGCTGACATAATTTCTCATTAACATTGTGAAGGTGCATCAAGTGGGTGCAAGAGGCTTTCCCTCCCGGTGGGGACAGTTCTGGACTTATAGTTATTTATGAACAATGTGTCCGCACCTTTTGGCACGATGAACGATATAAGGATGACCTACGTTACTTGAAAGTGTGGCTGGAATATGTGCGTTTGCTTTCTCCACGTCCATCCTTTTGCCCCTAAATCTTCTCATCATGCAATTTGGTACATCAGTTTTCTTATTGATGGCTCTTTGCAGGCTGAAAATTGTATGGATGCTGAAGTCATTTATAGCTTTCTGGAGGCTAACAAAATTGGACTGATGCATTCTTCCTTCTACATAGCCTATGCTTTGCACATGGAATCTCAAAATAAAATTAAAACAGCAAACGAGATCTTCAATCGGGGGCTATCTATGTAAGTTGTGTTCCCATTGGGCCTTGGTTTAATTTTAGCTGTAAAGTTAGGTTCTTGCATAATTGACATTGTGTTTCACTTGGCACTAGGCAAGTGAACATGGCTTGGTTCCAGAGAAGTTATGCATATATGTTGTCTATGATGTGAGACGCATCATTCAAATGGGTTATTGAATTGTATTGTGGGGGGGGGGGGGGGGGGGGGGGGG
>JAJONR010009161.1:0-22812 GCA_029582245.1 Solanum etuberosum
CTAAACTTGACTAAAATAATAAACAACTCAATCAACAATCTTAAACTTCTCAACCTTTTAAGCCCCCCCCCCCTCCCCCCCCCAAAAAAAAAAAAAAAGAAAAAGAAAAAAGAGAAGAGTTTCTTTGAGCAAAAGATATGAATGAATATTTGATTGTGAAGATACAAGAGGAGCATGAAAATGTATATATAGATAATTAATGAGACTTACTATCACCATATAGAAAAATAATTTCAAGTAAATTGATAATTTGGTCCGAATATGATAATAAATTTATTAGGACAATATAATTTTAACACTATTAATTTTTTACTTAAAATGCTTGAATTTTAGGAATTGTAAATCCTAATGATCAGTGGACGATGTTACAATTCTACTATCAATATATATATAGTATTTTAAATGTGAAAAGTATCATAGTTGAAAATTGATTTATGAAAATACCTTTTAATATTAAATAATAAATCTATATAATATAATTCGAATTTGGTAATAAGTTTATTAGGAATATTTGAGTTTGATAGTATTAACTTATTTTCTTAAAATGCTTAAAAATTTAAATTAGATTGTGAAATTCTAATGATTAGTGGATGACTTTGCATTTTTACCTGCCTATATTTGTAAATTTCAAAAGTGAAAAGTCTCATTGTTTATAGTTGGTATACCCTTCACTGATAGTATTACAAAAGTAGTTTCTGGAGTGTCTACTTTCATTTTTTCTTTTGCATACACCAGAATAATTTTCAAAATTAGTGTTTCACCAAAATTACTACTTTAGACTCCCTCTGAAGTCAGCGCATCGTCCACCCTATTCTATTCTCTGAACATGTGCTTGAGTACTTGTGCTCCCAATCTCCGCATTAAGGATATGCACTCAAAAATTATGTTATTACTTTGTAAATGACCAAATCTACACATTAGTAGACATGCATACATACATAAATTAGAAAACATACAATCATCACCTACCTCGATTTAAGCCTAAATATTCTAAACAACCTGAGCTTTCCCCTTTTGAAGTGTCTTGACTTATTCTTGGTCTAAAACAATAAATAAACACAACAATCAATTACAAATGGCCTAATTATACCCGAATTATAACCAAATCCTATTCCCATGCCAGTTCATCATCATTCCACCCAATCTAAGGCTTTTTCCACCATTAAATCGAGTCAACACTCTCTCCTAAGAGAAATATCGTAGATTCTAAGGCTTAAGAATTAAATTACAAGATAGGAGAGTAATGAACTTACCTTTACCGATGAATTTGGTGGAAAATCAAGTAGTAACTACCCTAAGTCGCTCCTCTCAAACCCAAGAAGAACGATGCAGAAAGTCGAAGGTTTTGAGACTTTTTCTGCATAAAATTCTGACTTACCCCGCTATAGCGGCACTAACCCCATTAAAGCGCCTGCACATGCCCACTATAGTGGTCGCCTCCTGTTATAGCAGATTACACGAACTTCAGAGACCCGGAAATTCCTAAAAATCCCATTTTCACAACATACCTTCTTTCCTTAACATTCCAAAACATCCCTTTCACACCAAAATCGATTCCAGGAATTCTACTCACCTGAATTCGATTATGTGATTCCCTACAGGTTCCTTCATATCTTGTATACTAGAAAATATAACCCAATCCTAGACATTTTAGCCCACCCATTCTCGAATGCCCCTAGGCCTCGCCTCACTTTGATTCCGCCTAAGTCTGCCTACCCTAGAATTTTTTTCGTCGCTACCCAAAAAGTTTTCTGGCCCAACTTATTTCACAATTGGACTAGTCATAACGACCAGAACGGGTCGTTACAATAGATATCAATTTACCCATCACTTGTCACCAAGGAATCAAACAAGAAAAACTAGGAAAGAGTAGAAAATAGAGTAGTACTTGAATCCTCTAACAAGTGAAGGTACTTGCCTCACATGTCCCTCTCGGTATCCCAAGTAGAATCCTTAATTAGAAGATGTTTTCACTGAATCTTCCTATTTGATCTCTTTCATCCTCAACTTCCGGCCATCCTGATCAAGAACCACATACAGTTCCTCTTCATACTGCAAGTCCTTGTCCAACACGATTGAGTCCCACTTAATGATATAGTCCACATCCCCATGGTACCTATTTAGCATAGATACATGAAATGTTGGGTGAAATCCGGACAGGTTGGGTGGCAGTGCTAACTTGTAAGCCACCGGCCCCACATCATCAAGATTATCAAATGGGACAATGTGACGAGGGCTAAGTTTTCCCTTCTTACCAAACCTCATCATTCGGTGACACCTTTAAAACACTTGTTCTCCAACCTGAAAATTCATATCTCTTACTTTGTGATTTACATACTTTTTCTGCCTACGTTGGGCTGCAAGTAACTTAGCCTGAATACCCCTCACCCTTTCCTGAGTTTCCCAAACCAAATCAACATCCAATGGTTTCACATCACCAGCCTCAAACAACCCTATGGGAGATCTGCATCCCTTCCCATAGAGTGCCTCAAATAGTGTCATATCAATGTTGGAATGATAACTGGTATTGTAAGAGAACTCACAAAAGGGCAAGAACTGGTTCCAATGCCCCCCCCAAAGTCAATCACACACGATTTTAACATGTCTTCCAATACCTGAATTGTTCTCTCCAACTGGTCGTCAATATGTGGATGGAAGGCGGTGTAGAAAGTGAGTTAAGTTCCCAACAATTCATGCAACTTACTCAAAAACTTATGGTATGAAATGATAGAAAGGGGCACCCCGTGCAACCTTACTATCACCTTGATTTAAATCTTAGCCAACTATTGAGAGTTGTAGTCCACTCTGACTAGAATGAAGTGTGCTGATTTAGTCAACCTATCAACAATGACCCAAATTGAATCATACTTCCCCAAGGTCTTAAGTAATCCCATTTTGAAATCTGCTATCATTTCCTTCTTCCACTCTGGAATAGGCATCCTCTAAAGTAAACCTATAGGCCTTTGGTTCTCATACTTTACCTATTGACAATTCTGATAATTGAAAACAGACTTTGCAATGTCCTCCTTCATTCCAGGCCACCAATAAAGCTGCCTCAAGTCAGGATACATCTTGGTCACACCCAGATGAATATAGTATCGCAAACCATGACACTCAGCCAACATACTTTAGATCAATTCACCAACCCGAGGAACACAAATCCTTCCTCTAAAACTGAGCACACCTCCTTCATCAAGAGTTGCATCTTGGGTCTCCTTAAACACCACCTTATTTCTTAGCTTATTTAAATTCTCATCCTCAAACTGCTTGCCCTTGATTTCCACTATAAAGGTGGGCTTAACTTGTAACACCTCAGAAAAATTGAAAAGTTGCAAAGGAAAGTGCATAAGTGTGATGGTGTAATCCCTACAAGCCCCTCTATGGTTCGTAGAAAGCTCTATGGGTCATGTAAGAAACTCGTGGAACTTGAGTTGGGGTTTCGGAAAATGCCAAGTCTCTGATGTTAGTCTACGATTCATCAAGACGAGTCGTAAGAATTCCTTCGGTCCGTTGGAAGTGCCCGTAGAAACTGTCTTGACTTAGTAACATTTTGGATGGTTTTGGGGTTCTACGACGAGGTCCTACAGATTGTAGAAGCTCCCACGGACTGTAGGAAGGGTTTTGTGGAAATATGGGTAGTTAGTGAGCTCCAGTAACAATTTTATGTTTGACCAGGATGGTTCGTAGAAAACCTTGGACCGTAGACACTATCCGATAAGTTTTAATTAAGGGTGACTTGGTCATTTCTTACCCATTTAACCCTAAAATATGTCGTTTTACCCTATAACTAACCTATATAACTATTTTTACTCTTCAAATATTCCATATTCCCTCTCATTCACTCAAATCTCTGAAACCCTCATCTCCAAATTCTCTCCCAAAAGCTCTCAAGGATTTCTAGGGTTCTTCAAGCTTCAAGGTCTGTTCCTCCGTTTCTAGGGATTTTATTATCCAAGGTATTTGGGAACTTCACCAATGGAATCCTTTCATCCATTGGGTTCCAGAGGAATCTCAATCTCTAATAAAAATTCACCCGATTTTCCTAGGGTTTTATGTAAATCTTCATGGGTTCAATTTCTTATGATTCAATTTCTTATATTCAATATTATTATGCATGATTTTATTCAATTACATATTTTCCAATTGATTTAATATGAACTCAGGCCTGATCGTTTTGACTATGATTATGAACCTATAAATTATGATTATGAATATATGCATGTTTTATGAAATTGATGATTTTTTTACTAAAGAATGCTTTTTAAATAAAAATCATGATTTAGATGTTTAGATCGGTAAGGGTCTTAATGATATATTATGAAATCATGGTTTTGAAAGGAGTTATTCTATAATTGTGTACTTATGATTGAATTGGTAGTCTTTTGATTATTGCCTTTTCAAGTATTTTGATATGATTATGACTATGTCTATTCCATTGGAATTTTACTTAGCACCAAGAGGACTTCCTGTTAGTAGAAGTTTGGTCTTTAGCATCAATTCCCTTGTCCCAAACTACATGCCCCCATGGGGTTATCTTAAATGACCTAACCTAGTGGATCAACTTTAGCAAGAAAGAATGTACGGTGTTCTTACCTTGGCAAGTAGGATCCTCTCTTTTCGATGTGAGGGTTACACAAGATTCCATGTTATAGCACACATGATCTTATTGTCGGTTAACAGTAAATATCCCACTAATGAACAATGTTTTCTTCAACGGTTTTGCTTAAGCTTTTCTTATAGTTTTCAATATGCATTGAACTTGTCCATGATTTATAAATTTCACTTAAAGGCTTTATTATATTTTGCTTGGTCATGTATATCATGTTTTGAGCTCACTATATTTTCATATATAAGTTTATGCATATTTTCCCATATTCAGTACATTCAAAGAACTGATGCATATTGTGTCTATATTGTTTCAAAATATAGGATCTGACGCTCCTCTGGGTGCTCGTGGTTAGTTGGATTGCTCCACTTAGCACTTGGATTGGTGAGTACTCATAGTTCAAGGGCAAGGTCATTGTCAATTTGCTATTTTCTAGTCTTTCAGTTTTCAGTCATTGTTTGTGACTTAGGGTTTGTCCTAGTCATATTATGATTACTAGAAGGTGTTGTTAGAGACATAAATGGTGTTTTGTGTATTCTTTGATCTACTCTCTTGGTATCTCTTATGTCATCTAAATCTTTGAGACTTACGTTGGTTTATATTCTATTTTATTGTATTTATTAACATCAACTTATGTCAAGCGGCTTGTCTAAGGTCTATTGGCTATTCTCCATGTCACACCTATGGGAGTACTTATGGTCATGAAAAACATGGTTTTCAAAGCATCAAGTTTTAGAAAGATCCTAGGATGTCTGACAAGCCGTGTCGAGTAGAGTCTTGTCCATGAGTGTGAAACGCGCCACATTTATGAATAGGAGGCTATAAGGCATTTATGGAACTTAACTTCTTTCACTACTCTAAAGTTGTACGATCGAGTTGAACTCTATAAAGGTCTTTCTCCTAACTCTTGTCTGATGCTTTTCAGGAAACGCCTCCTTGAAAAGCTAACACAAGAAGGAATGTTAGTGACAATGTGGAGCCTGAGGTTCCTCAAGCTCCGGCCGATCCTTTGGCTGAGAAAGTGTCTCATGTCAAGTTTAAAGGCGCTTTCCAAGTGTTGGCTTAAGTTATGAAGACACATGCTAATAGAGAGGTTGTTGCTCTCGTGAACCCAATTGTGGGGTATGATGGTAACAAGGATAAGGAACTTCACAAGGATGGATCATCAAGAATTTCATGGGTCAAAAGTGGATGAGGATACACAAGAGTTATTAGATGAAATCCACAAGATTGTGGACATCATGGCTGTGACGCCAGTGGAAAAGGAAAACTTGGCCGCTTACCAACTCAAGGGTGTTGCTTAAGTTTGGTTTGACCAATGGAAGGGAGAAAGGGTCATTGATGCGGGTCCTCTTGATTGTGAAAAATTCAAATGTGCTTTCGTTGATCACTTTTCCCCTTGAAATAAAGGAAGTGAAGGTTCTTGAGTTCATCAATCTTCGACAAGGAAACATGAGTTTGAAAGAGTATGCATTGAAGTTTACTCAATTGTCAAAGTATGTTCCTACTATTGTTACCGACTCTAGGGCAATGATGAGTAAGTTTGTGTCGGGTGTGTCCAAAATAGTGGTCTAAGAGTGCCAAACTCCCATGCTAATTAAGGAGATGAACATCTCTCATTTAATGATACATTCCCAATAAATTAAAGAAGAAATGCTAAGGGAGAAGGCTACAAAGTCAAAGAGGGAAAGAACGGCGATGGTGACGTCTCTCATTCTAGGTCCAGTGGTCATGGACGTTCTCTGTGATGAGTGGTAGATTTGCATTCATTTGAGGACTATTTAGCTCAATAATGGTGTCTTCAATGCCTAATTTTGTCTTGTTGTGATAATATTTTGATGATTTGCAGCTATGAAAGCTAATGTACAAGGCAAGGATGAATCTTTTAAAGAATGACCAAAAATATGAAAAGAAGTGCAAAATATACATTGAAGATCACCAAGAAAGAAAGGCAGATCTCATAGTGAGGACTATCTTACCCAAAGTGATAGTGCACAACACTTGTGTTTATCAAGACAGGTCGATGAGCTTCAAAAGAAAAAGGGAATTGACGAATGAGAAGAGAGACCTTTTTGACCATCACCAAAAACGACAATGCAAGGAGGAAAATTGAAGGCTCGAAAGGCAAACTAAGGTGGTACTCGGTGATATACCGAAGGTAAAAGGTACACTCAAATGAGCTCGGTGATTGATATTCAAACACTTGAAGCCTAGAGTAAGAGAAGGTGAGCTGAAGCATGATCGAAAATTCACCAAATGAACTCGACGAGCCCGACTAACGTCGCCCAAAAGGGTAGTGTGCTGAGTTTTGAGACAAATTTTGGGAAACTATAAATAGCCCAAAGGAGAGATAAAAAGCAGATTGGAGTTTTAATTTTGAGAGTGAGAGTTTTTGAGAAGTTTTTGGAGAGAAACACTTTACCTTGTGAAGATCACTCTCTAGTTTTTGAGGTTTTTCAACTTTGCTCTTGAAATTGATAAATTGAAGTTAAATTCAAAGTGGGTTTGCTTGTAACTGCTTAATTTTATGTTACCCATGGCTACTTTCATGGAAGGTATAATTTCTTTACTTTTTATGATTGGTGGCTAAAACTCTAAGATCTAGGAGTGCAATTATGGGGTTGGGTATTGATTAATGTAGTGGTGTTGTGTTATGCTTAGTTTTGCTGCTGTTAATTCATAAATTTTGGCTAATTAGCATGGGATTAACTTATGAGCTAAGGTTTCAAACTTAATTCCTACTTCTAATCTCTAATCGATGCTCGAAAGAGATTGATTAGAGTGAGTAATTAGTCTGATACTAGCAATTTAGGTTTGATGTCTGTAACTTGATTGAAAATAGAGTTTATGGGTCAAATCTCATTGCCCTATTTCTGCATCGAAAGAGAGAATAGAGTAAGGTATTGGGTTGTTCATATTGACATATAGATGAGTACAAAAGGAGATTCTATGCAAGGATGCTATGAGATCGAAAGAAGATTAGTGTCATTGAATATGACCTATCCTATTCATGAAAGTTCATTAGTATAGAGCAACACAATTACCCCTATGTGACTTTGATTTCCAATCTTCGCACCCCTAGATTGCTTGTTACTTCTTGAATTTCCCATAATTTTAGTTTAATTGTGAAAATTGATAACCAAATCCTTTTATTGAATTGGTGGAATCATCCACCACTTGTTCTTACTACTACAAATGAATGATTTTACAATTTAATTTTCTTGATAAAATTCTCTACGATATACCATTCCCTGTGAGATTCGACCCCGACTCTTCTTTGGGCCTTTTTATTAACTATGACCATTGTCTATTTTAATTGGTTTTAAAGAGGACATTTGAGCATTATCAAAAATGGCGCCGCTGTCGGAGAATGGTGGTTGAGAATTCTATTTGAGAAACTAGTTTGTAAATTTGTTTAGTTATAGTAGATTGTTGTTTTGTGTTGTTGTTAGCTGATTTGCAGGTGTAATATAATGAGTGACCATGGTAGTGAAAAAGATAGTCAGTATGGTCAAAACGATAATATGGGCGATTTGAATGATATGCATGTGAAAAGTTTTCAAACCACAGGAACCATCCGGATACCTCCTACGGTCGGGAGGACTGTGTTTCACGTGACCAGATCAATGCTACAATTGCGCCAACTAAGAGGAATGTTTGGGGGTTAAGCTCATAAAAATTCCTATGAACACCTTAGGATATTTTCGAAGCTGTGTGGACCATTTGTGTTCAAGAAAATCTCTCAAGAGTCCGTGAGGTTGAGGTTATTCCCATTCTCTTTGATGAGTGAAGCTACAAGATGGTTGACAAAATTGCCAAATGACTCTATCACTTCTTGAGAGGAGTTGACTGACACTTTCTTGGAGAGATTCTTTCTCCTCTTAAAAATGGTGAAACTTATAACCCGAATCCAAAATTTCAAGTGCATTGGAGGTGAACCTCTACACGAAACATGGTTGCGATTCAATAAACTACTTTTGTAATGTCCAACACATGGTGTTCCAGGCAATTTGTTGCTGCAATACTTCTATTATAGCCTTGATTCATTCAAAAAAGGTGTGGTTGATCAGTTAGTCCAAGGAGGATTAATGAGACAACCATATGATGTGGCCGCTTTGTTGCTAGATGACATGACCAAAGTTAACCAAGCATTGCATACTAGAGAAGACCAAGTGTCTACTCTACAATTGAGCATCAGCAAGGAACAAATCAAGAAGGACAATGAACGAGGTGAAAACATGGCCAAAATGGTGACCAATTTTGATTCATTGTCTTAACATGTCATGGGATGTGGACTTAGATCGGTGAATGTGGTTGGAACTACTAGTGGGCAGTGCCCAGATGATGCCAAGTTTGAGGTATTATACAATGAAGAAGTTTAATATTTGGGAAACCAAATGGGGGGGGGGGGGTTCTCACACTAATTATCAATGACAAGGTGGGAACCAAGGTTGGAAAAAGGATCGAGATAATGGTGGGAAAGATTGTCGAGGTGGAAATTCGAGAGATAGAGAGGTTGACAAGGATCAATATATTCCTTCCCATGATCGTCAACGACCAAAAGACCCAGCTGGGCCAGAAGGAAAACAAACCAAGGAAATGTTCACAAGGATCTTCAATAAGGTTGAAGGATCCAACAAAGTGTTGAAGGACTTGAAAAATGACTGCTCCAATTTATCTCAAATGGTGACCTCTCATTCGGTATCTATCAAGTAGGTGGAGATCCAATTGTGCCAGATCTCCGCTCATATCAATCCAAGGCAAAAGGGAATATTGCCTAGTGACACCTTCCCAAATCCCAAAAATGAATGTTGAGGAAATGAGAACTATGTCGTGTCACGACGTTAAATAAGGTGCTTCTTGAGAGGCAACCCAAATCTTTAAGTTTCTTTTATTGCTTTCAATAACCTTTGTTGTGAGTGTAGGTTGAAAAAAGAACATTAGGCGATGCCAAAACCAAATCAATGATCCGCCGAAGTAGTTTTGCAGACTCATTCTCGTTCTCCTTCTGAGAGTGAAGATGTGGAAAACTGTACTCTCTATTTTTGTGACTGAGCTCCAAATGGTGATTTTTTGAAGTGGACTATACAGACTCCATCGGGTCCACAGAATCAACCTTCAGGTTTGGTGTTCGTTGAGGCATGTTCAGCGAGCTTTAGCTCTAATCGACGATTTGTAGAACACACTCCGCAACATTAGTCGTGACCACCGAGTTTTCCTGATACAAAAAGGCCAAGTTTTTTTTAAATTCAAAAAGAAAATCCTTTGATATCATTGAGCCCTTTTCTTTCCATTCTCTTGCAATACCTTATTCGTCTGCTTGTGAGTCCTTATTGTGTGAATTTTAAGTGCATGAAGTGTTATTTGATTGCTAGAGCAGTCGATCCAACCTTGTTCTCTCCTGCTATTTTTGAGTTTTGCTTCTAGTTGAGGTTGGTTTTCAATTTTCGTTGTGCATTTTGAGCTTTAAATTATGTTTTGTACATGGGCTATATGCCATTTGATGCATGTGATTGTTGGATTTCATTGGGTAGCCTTGTAATGTGCGTATTTAATTATACCCTTGAACTAATTGCCTGTGTGTTTCCTAGAAAGTGCTAATCTTGAATGTGTTGGTTTAAAGTTGAAATTGAACCTGTAAATCTAGTAGGTATTGATTGAATTTGATGTGCGTGAAGTTTGAGTAACCCAATGTTGATCCGAATGCATGATTTTGTCCTATGATAGACAGAGTGGCGACTATCTTAAGGGAAAATCGTTAATTTGAGCAATACTTTGCAATATCTGGGGGAAGCTTAAGTACCCATGGGTAGATAAGCATGTAGGTGGATTGTAATGATGTTGGGGAACTTGTTTTTTTGTTGCATATGTTGGTTTTAGCTATGAAAATTAGGCATTGGGCTGAACATCTCTTGTTTTGTGGGATTGTCTTAGCTCGCCAAGGAGGTTAGGCGAATCGCTGAGTAAGCTCAAACTCGCCTTCTTGCGTAAATATGTGACCTTGGACACTGTCTTATTCGACAAGCTTGTCTTAGTTCACCGAACCCACTTGGTGAATCGCCGAGTGGGAGTGGAAATCCCCATTGATGCCTGTTTCTTTTCATTTTGTACTGTCAGTTTAGGCGAACTTGTCTTATCCCACCAAAACCAACTAGACAAATCACCGATTTGGAATTGACTCTGCCTTTGTCCATGTTTTCCTTGATAATTGCTACTGTCCATTTTGGCAAGCTCATTGGAGCTCGCCTATTCTGTTAGGCGATCCGCCATCCCGTTAGGCGATCCTTAGGGTATTTTTGAACTGTGCTTTCAATTATATTTGATTTCAACTAACCTTCACAAGTTCTATGTTTGAACTTGTGTGCTTTGTAGATCATGGCTATGGCAAAGAGAAAGTAGGTAGTGACTTCAGATATAGAATCCGACAGAGAGTCTCTTCGTCCCCCTCTTCTATTGAAAAAGTGAAAATGGGATAGTTAGAAATGAGCCATCTAAGGCTCCTCAGCGACCACAACCTACCACTCTACAATCTACCAAAGAAAGTGTGCAACCCAAAAGGGGGTTTTGTTAGGAAGATAATGGACATTCGGTCCAAACTGGTGCAACCCTTATCCACCCAAGCACCAACCTTTAGAGTTCTACCGGTCATCACTTCAAGAGCCCTCAATAGGCTCAAGGCAGCTGGAGAACATACCATTCTTGAGGAGAGATTACTCTCCACAATGGAGTTATGAGTGATCACCCAACAATTTGGGACACGATACAGTTCCATCAGTTTGAGGGGTGTACAAGGCTGAGAAACCCTTATATTCCTGCTTGGGTGCGCGAATTCTATAGAATCTATGCCCAGGCCCTACCAAAGAAGTGGAAAATCACAGTTTGGAAGTCGCTGGATGAGGTGGAAGTGCATGGTAATAAAGTTCAATGCCATGTTGGGGCACTCAACACTACACTGGAATACTAGAATTTTAGGTAGATATATTTCCACTCCGGACTCGGCATGATCTTGATTCGTTGAAAGGTTGGTTGGCCCCACTTATTCGTGAGGCTTCTACTTCTTGAATGGATGATGGTGCCCGAATAGAGAAGAAGGATTTAAATGTTGTGGGCTGTACTGGTTATGCTTTATTAGCAGCAACATCATACCTTCACAAAATGAATCTATCCTTCGCCATCCCAAGGAAATCTTAGTGGGCACGATCATTGACCATGAACACATTAATGCTGGGTCTATCATTGCAGAGGAGATACTAATGAGAGCTCGATAGGAGCAAACTTCCCTTCCATTTCCGGACTTGATCACAAAAATATGCGAGGGTATTGGAGTTCCCTTTAGGGGAAATATGGATGTGCGGATCACCCAGGCCTCCTACAACGACATCTGAAGGATTGGGACTTATTGCTTAAGGGGTGATGCATCCCAAAGGAAGCAACCACCACTAGACACTATGCCCGTAGTGGATCCAGCTGTTCTAGCATCTGAGGCCAGCACACCTGCTCCATATGTAGAGCAGACATCTATACCTTCCTCCCCTGATGTGCCTTCATCTTTTACTACTCCTGCTAGTTCTACTATTTTGTTTCCATTGTTGTGCCTACACCCACTATTATTACCCGTCCCCTTGGTCCAGGCCTAGATATATCAAATATGAAGTCTTGCCCAGTCTGTAGTTATTAGAGCCGCGAGGGTTGAGAAGGACATGCCTGGGCTGATTGAGAGGGCTATTGGGCAGGTCTTGGCCCCTTTGAGGGAAAGAGTGACTAGGTGTGAGTGGCTAATTGAGAACCATAGTGTGAGGTTGCAAAATCTCATTACAATAGTAGAGGCCCGACGACTGAGGGTAGTTCTAGTGCGCTAGATTCCATGAGAGGTGATCTTGATACCTTGCGAGCGGATGTAGACCAGCTATGGTCTACTAAAATTCCATGCTATGGGGTGAGGTTCCCCTACCAAATGCACCAGCCTCCGTGCCACCGACGATGTCCTGTAATAAGTCTTCTTCTAATGTGCAGCCTAAGTTAGTTGTGAGTGTTGATGATGCTATTGATGCTGATAGGGCCGATGATGATTTGGCCAAGGAGACATATGGGTGGGAGTTGAGGAGTGATGAGGATGAGCATGGGATTGTACAAACACTCACAGAGATGCAGGAGACTGATGAGGTGATTGTTCAGGTTACCCTAGAGAGATCCTTTCAAGAGACTTCAACAGTTGGTACTAGTGGAGTCTTTTCAGACTCCACCGATTCTCCCAGGTATGTGAAAGGCACTAATTCCCCAGTTGTTACCACATTACTGCCTCCAGTGATCTTATTGCCAGACATTGATACCCCGGGTAATACTTTCCCTCCGAAGACTCCAGATGAGAGTGCTCCACAGGCTTAGCATCTCAGGAGGACCTTTTTACTCATCATCCCGTACTTTATTATTTTTGCATAGAGGACACTGCACATTTCTTTTTGGTGGGGTAAGGGCCTTTGAGCCAATATTTCCCTTTTACTTTGTATTTTATTATTTTTCAGTTTTGAATAATTGTAGTAGTTAACTTTTGTTTATATTAAAGTGTTTCATTTGGTTTAGTGTATATCTTGTTGCCTCTTTCATTTTCTCTCAATTTATCAACTACCCCGATGAGAAAATCGTGAAATGCTTGAGTTTTCATTGATAGTGATTTGAGGATTGATTATGTTTAATATCGTTGTCTTGAATAGTACTCATGACGAGCATTGTAAATAGTGTTGGTATTGCGAGACTGAATTTGATGTGGTTGCACTTTTGACAGATCTCTTTGAATATTTTGTTAACTAGCTACGTTTTGATATGAGCCTTGCAATGAACATCGTACGCATGCTTTTTGATCTTTTCGGGATGTGCTAAATGAGTGTATTTCTAAGTGCCATGTGTGGTGAGGTCTTACTTGAAAGCATGTGCGTGAAATCCTAGAATTTGCCTTGTTAGTCTAATTGTCTAAACTTTGGTAAATTTAAGGTGTGTTCTTGGGAAAAAATTCTATGAGGGAACCCAATTTTTCATAATTCTTTGTGACTACCTTGTGAGGGTGTGCATCCTTCTGGCACCATTTGAACCTAAACCATTTGTTGACAAAACCAAGCTAGAACCTCTTGAGCCAAAATTGTCCTTACTTTCTCACACAAAATCCTTTGTGAAACATTGTTATGTTTGAATAGCCATCTTAGGCCAAAATCCTAAGTTGGGGGTGTGGAAATAAAGGAAGAATAAAAGTCAAGGGCAAAGAAAGATGAATCGGGACTCAACTTTGAAGTTTGTTACAAAAAGAAGAAATTCCTCCTGATAAAAAAAGAGAAAGAATTATTATGAAGAAAAAAATTGAAAAGCTAAAATGAAAAAGAGAATTGTGAAATAAAAAGGGGGGTTTCAAAATAAAATAATTGACAAATCATAGTTTGAGTTCTCAAATGAAAAAGAATGAAAAGAACTTTAGAAGAGGTGAAGATGATTGCAAAAATGCTTTGAAAAAGTGAAGTCAACAAGCCAAATTTACCATACCTTAACCCTCAACCCCATTACAAGCCTAAAAAACCCTTGAGATCTTGCATGAACTAGGTTGTGTGATGATTGAAAAATATGGGCAAACCTATGGGATGAAGCTTGCATGTATTTCTCTTTTGAGAGAGTGAGAGTTGCATTGATTCCTTATTTCTTTGTTGATTTGCTTTGTTAGAGCATGAAATCGTTCTTGATATGAGGGCACTTGAGAACATTTATTGAAACATGGTCTTTCATTAGAGAAGAAGCTAAAGTGAGCTTGAGCTTGTGTTGAAACCAGCCGGCTAGTCATCATTTGAAGCTTTTTTTTATCATGATTGAGTGTAGCATAGTGTTGAGAGTAGTCTTGTAATGGTACTTGCATGTTAGCTCTCATCGAATACTATTGTAGACACCCTTATTGAGCTAATTTTATTCTTGATTTACTGAAGGAAAAAAAAGAAGCTTAAGTTGGGGTGTTGATGAGTGGTAGATTTTCACTCATTTGAGGCCTAGTTAGCTCAATAATTGGTGTCCTCAATGCCTAATTTTTCCATGTTCGGATAATATTTTGATGATTTGTAGCTGTGAAAGCTAATGGATAAGGAAATGATGAATGTTTGAAAGAATGGCCAAAATGTGAGAAGAAGTGAAAAATATACATTGAAGATCTCCAAGAAAGAAAGGCGAATCGCCTAGGGAGCACGACCTCGCCCAAAGTGACAGTGCATGTCATGCCCCGAGGCTACCCCATTGACGTAACACGAGACCCAGGATCACGAATGACCCCAAGATAACACTTTGTCTGGCATATCGTAAGCATACTAAAAGATAACTGAATAAAGACATACTATGCTGAAGCTTTAAACAATAATTAACTAAAAGATGGGGAATACCCAATACTGATCTGAATGTAAATAATGTACTACGAGTTTAGTGATACTGAACAATCACTCAAAACTAAAGCTGAATCTAAAACTATGTCTGAAAAGTCTCTACTAACTAAAGTTGCCGGGACATGCCCCAAGCTAACTCTAGCAAAACTAGAAACTGAAATAAAAGACTGAATATAGAAAACATGTCTATTGTCCTCAAAGTATGAGGACTCACCACTGAAGCTGCTGAATACTAATCGAGAACCGATCTAAGCGTGATCTGGATGCTGAGTACCTGAACCTCATCATGAAAGAATGTAGCGCAGATTATGCGTCAGTACTTGGAATGTAATGAGCATGCAAGATATAGATAATAGTTGAACAAAGTATACAGGCTGAACAAATCAATGACATAATCTGAACATAAATATAGATATTGAAATATAACTAAAAACTGAGCTAAATGCAATGACCAAGTACTAATCATGAATTTAACATGCTGAGACTGAATACCGAAGTATAACTAAAAACCTGGTCAAATACACTAGAGTCTGACTGTGGGAGATACTATTGACCGACATAAAACCACATGAGCTAAACGCATAGTCCGATGTATACGCCCCATCGAGAGGACCCAATATACCTTGCCTGGGGTATAAAGGCATGACTGGCGTGATCACTAAATCTAATGCCCAATAGAGGGGACTATAAACCTACGGGGGCACGTAGTTCTGAGACTATGAGGGTATGCTGAATCCTAGTCCAACTCGGTGCTAAGTCTACTCCCAACTGGAAATATGTAAGCCACAACATAAAGGAAATACTGGATAGTCAATGTTCTGATATGCAAATCTGAGAATGCACATTTAGGAATTGACAATGTAACATTCGAAAACTGGAGCATGTTTATCTGTCTAACTGACCTTGCAAGTGTAATTCCTGAACTAAGAGAATCTACATATCAAATTCATGAAAGCATGATAATCTGATTAGGCACACTATAACAAATAATTCACAACAATTCTCCAAGGTTTTAGAAACCCTAGGTCGAAACAGGATATAGAGAATCAAGAATCTGACTGAATTCTAGGGACCTAGTGGAAGAAAGGAATCAACTTGTGAAATTCCACATACCCGGTGATGAAATCTACGGAGAAATCCTTCGATTTTGGGGCTGAAAATGAAGAAAACTTATTGCGTGTTCTTGACAGGGTTGGTCGACTTTTCTCTCCTTTTTGGCTCTAATTTCAATGAATTTTGGTGAATAATGATTTTGGTTATGTTTGACTAGGTTTTTAGGCTTAAACTGAGTAAAATGACATAGTTTAGGGGTTAAACGACGTAGTTTAAATGCCTAACACATAGGGGAAAATACCAAAACGACCCCAATATAAAATCTGACGAGGCCGACCATGAGGGGTCTGACGGACTGTCACTAGGACCACGGACCATCGACTGGGTCGTGGTCTGCTAGCCAGTGTCTATTGGTTTCTGGGCACTCCCTTCTAAGGTCCACTTCACGGACCGTGTGAAGGACCACGGACCGTGAAGGCCACCGTGGTTCTTCACTTGGGGCTGGGGACTACTGGTTCAGGCTCACGGATGCCACCACAGCCCGTCATCAAGACCATGGCCCTGGAGGGTTCCGTGGTCTGATGGCACATGGTAATGCTTTAGAATTCCCCTTACATGCTCGTACATTCCATGTACTGAGCCATTTGGCCTGCACCATTTCATGATGCAGATACAGGTATTCAGGATCATCAACAGGCGCTTCGTTGATATCACTTGCAGTTCCAGTTAGCCATGGCGAGCCTCCTTGCTTCCCTGTGAGTTGTTAGAACTCTCCCCCATATCAGTGCTCAATACTACTCTCAAAATATATCTAGCTCATATGTTTAAAAACATAACTCTTTCTATGTTTTGAGATTATTACTGAAAAATCTTTCTCTTAAAAGAGATGTTATTCAAACTGCTCAAAACTCTTTTGGAAATCTCAGTTTCCTCCTCTTTTAAATGTAAAAATATTTTCTCTTAGGAATACTTAGTTCCCAGATATTTATTTTAAAAAAAAATGAACTCAACGCTACTTTTTCTCAAACTCATATGCTCAAGTCCTAAAACAAGTTTTAAAAGGTTTGCAAAAGACTTCTCAAAATAGGATTCATGTGAAATTATTGGCATGAACTACTCAACTCAAGGACTCAATGATACTTCTCATCTCAAAACTGCTCGACTCATAGGGTTCATGTGGAATTATGAGCATGAACAACTCAACTCAAGGACTTCATGATACTACTCATTACAAGAATGCTCAACTCATAGGGTTAATGCAGAATTTTAGGCATGAACAACTCAACTCAAGGACCTTCAATAAGTAACATGTAATAGTCCCTGATTAGGAATATAATCTCAAAGGGGTTAGGAACTCAGTACTCAAGGATTAGAACTTGAAGATACTACTCCTCTCAAAGATGCTCAGTTTACGAAGTTCATTCAGAATTTATGGTCATGAATGACTCGACTCGAGGACTACATAACACTATGGGACTCATGTATACAACTATTCTCATTCTCATACTTACTTTCTCAAAACATAGCTCAAATCGATAGTTGTTCTCAAAGGATTCACAATTGAACTCAAAGTCTTTCTTGGACTCTACTCTTAACTCTCTCTTGAATTTGAATTATGAATTCAAGAGTTATAGTTCATGATATGAAGGATCTCTTGATGATAATGTAGGCTCATGAATACATTCTCCTCATTCTCATACTCACTTTCTCGAGTCTTGAAACAAGCTATTAGAAGTTGTAGAAGACTTCTCAAAAAGACTCAAAGGGACTTTCTCAAAATGTTCGAAAAAACTCTCAAGACTTGACTCTTAACTCTACCTTGAATTTGAATTATGAATTCAAGGTTATGATTCATATTATGAATGATTTCTATGTGTTTAGAAGTAGTTTAGAGTAGTTAGAATTAATAGGAAGTATTAGTACACTTTAGAAGGACTCAGACGGGCTAAATGACGGAAAACAGGTGTGGGCAGGCGACCCTGGCGCACTGCTGGTGCGGGGCGCCTGCCCTTAAAGTTTAGAAGCTCTTATATGGTGCACTGCTGGGGCGCCTCCCTAGCCCCTCTGGCTCATCTAGGGCGCGCCGCCCCAGCCCCTCCCCAGGAAAATCCGATGAATTTTTCAACTCGTTTTCTAACCTTAATGCGATTAGAATCAATTTTTTTTCTCAATTTCTCCTTAGATTCAATTGTCCAATACATGTACACGAGAATCTACTAAAAAACAACTCTTAACTTGACACGATTCTCTCAAAAACTCATCAATCCCATCCTAGTTTCAAGAACGAAAGAAAATTCAAGAACACTAATCAAAAACATTAAACCTTCAACTTTCTAGAACGAAATTACGCTGAAAGAAACATGATTGGCACGTGGGTTAACGAACCCAACACTATGGAAGCTTACATACCTCTTAGGTATCAAACCCTTGGCGAAATCCGCAACTAAAATCTCAAGAACTTGACGAAATCCTGACCTTTCTCCTCTTTTCTCCTCTTTTCTCTTCTTGAACTCTTTTCTAAAACCCTAGTGTGAATTAGGATTTGTGTAAACTGAACCAAATAAGTTTAGACCCCTAATAAATTACTAAAAATGAAATAAATCTGATAGGGTATGGAAAAGACCAAAATACCCCTATTAAATCCCGGTAACTTTTCTTAAATGGACAGCCCGACTTCAAACGTGCATATCTCCCTCATAGAAGCTCGAAAATTAGCAAACTCAGTAGTGTTGGAAAGAGGATTCCAAGACCTTGCATTTGATATCTTATGGGTCTCCTAACTCATCATGTACTGAAGGTTATGGTCGTTTGAAGTTGACTCACAACTTAAAAGAACTAAGGAATGACTTGAATGAATTCTCTTTAATTCTTTTTGGAACTCAAGGTGCTATATCTAGTGACCTGACCTTAATACTTAAGAAATTTTAAATTACTTTGTAAAATCCTATTCACAACGAAGGATGGTTCGAGTCTTAGTTCAAAATATTTTTGGGGTGTTACAATATCTCCCCCTTGGGATCATTCGACCTCGAATGACGGCTGGACTGGGTATGGAACGAGGTTACTCTTATCATCTCTTCCATACCAACTAGAATTTGCCCGCATTACTATTCAGAACAAACTAAGGGCTCTCATTTAGCTATTTTTCATAGTAAAACCCCATTCTCTTTTTCCTCCTCATTTATAACCTTAGAATAAATTATCACTCCAACATTATCACGATAGGATCATCAATCTCCTCTTTCTAACAACACTCCATTACTAAAAGGACCTCCGAAAGGACATCTCCCATACTCTTTAGAACTCATTACTATCTTACTCTTAAATAATTGACTTGATTTCTCATCTTGTCATCTCCCCCTTAGGTCTAAAGCTGACACTTGAAAGCTATGGACCTATTCCATCATCTCTAAATGGTCAACATCCTCTTTTACTCTAACACTCGGGAGAAGTTTATCTCATGACTACCGAACCCTCTTTCTAAGGTGTTTTTCTTAACCTCTTCTGATTACATACCCTCTCGGTACACCACTTAATGCTCTTGTTACCCTTGTGACTTAGCCACACTTCATTGCCCTTATCTAAAGGTTAGGGTCTCTCACTTGTACCACTCATATTTATTGCAGCTAACATCTCAATTCCTCACCTACTCTATGTCAAGTCTACCAGATAAAATCCAAAGACTGACATCATCACCCTCATGTTGCCATTATTTCGATCATGACACTCATCTTAAATTCAAGCTTAATGTTCATTACTAAACCCGAATATCAATACGATTGCTCGCCTACAATACTATACCTTATTACTTAATCAGTTCTATAACCTTCTGAACATCATGACCCTCTCAAACATATCATAAGCCTAGTTTAGATCTATCACTTCATGAATACTCTGTACTTCTATTCAACACATACACTTGATCATTACCTGCACAATGACACTTCATCACAAAGTCCTTCCTAGCTACAACACACTCTACCTCCTATGATGAAATGTTCACAACTCATCACTTCTTATTCTACCCATAAGGGAAAACTCTTCATTAGTAACTTACTAGGTGCAGGACTATAGTAACATAGCTTGTCAAAACACCATCTCCCTTTGTTAGATTACTAAACCTATGCACATTTTCCTCTAACTCTGGGCTCTTTCACTACTACTGCTCATGATCTCGTAACTCATGCTACCTTTTCGGGTGAAAATATTACCCAAGCTCTAAACATTTCATACTAAAGGTCTCAGCTGAATAAGGTTTAGGGAAGAGTGTAAAACTTACTTTTAGCTCAAACTCATGATTCATATGAACATGAGTGCATTCCTCTTAAACTCAACACTTAACTCACTCATAGGCTTCTCTCAATCCCATCTGGAGTCTCATGACTTCCGCAAGACTCTTTCTAAGAGCAACTCATCGATAAAAGACTGACTTTGCTTTCCAACCACCTCTAGTATGGAGGGCAGTCGAATGGATATGTGAATGCACGAGTTAGAATGAATCTCTATGACATAGTTCTATTGCATGGTTAAGAGTATGAATGAAGAGAAACTTTTCTTAAATGTCCATAGTCCCTCATTTATAGAAGTGGGGCCCTCACAACCATAAATAAGATCATATTGACACGGCTTCATACACACCCTAGGACACTTGAACTCTGTGCCCTGATACCAAGTTTGTCACGACCCGAGTCTACACCCTGGATGTGGCCGGCACTCCAGAACCATTTCTGGTCCCCAAGCGAACCCTCATCCTGGCTGACTACAAGCAGAAGACTACTCAATCATACAAAAGCTTAAAAACTGAATAAAATTCATGAAAATCAAATACAAATTTTTAACTCAAATGATTTACTCTGAATATAAATAGAATATTCAACTAGCCAACAATAGGCAACTCAAGTCTTTAAAACATTTAATAAGATAAATGAAACAGACCTCTCAAACTCTACTGTCTATCTATGAAGCCTCTAAATGACAAAGATGGAAGTCAGAACAAGACCCACGACATCCTGACGAAACTGAAAAGTAAATAAAATCCTCCGGAAGTAAGGAGTCTCACCATAGCTAACTGGAACTGCAAATGGTATCCACAAAGTGCCTGGTAATGATCCTGAATACCTGTATCTGCATCATGAAACGCTGCAGGCCAAATGGCTCAGTACATGGAATGTACGAGCATGTAAGGGGAATTCTAAAGCATAACCATAAGCTTGAGCTTGATAAAAAGGAAACATACTTACCTCTTCTCAACTCATTCAACTAAACTCAACTTGACAATAAGATACTCAACTCATTAGATACTCAACTCAAAGATTAGATAATCAACTCAAATATTGGATACTCAACTCAAAGATATAATACTCAACTCAAAGGTACTCAACTCAAGATACTCAGCTCAAGATACTCAACTCAAGATAAAGAAATAATGAAAGATGCGATATATGGAAAGCTTTTAAAACAATAGATAGAAACTCAATGTATTGACGAATACAATAATAACTCAGTTTGTAAATAAAAATACAATATTAATCTGTCGGAGTTTCTCTAACCGACAACCATCACCATGAGCTATGTGATGATACAACATCTCGCCCACGCTGCCAGAACTGTCCTATACCTTGCCGGAGTATAGAACCTCTCAACTAAGTGGATCCACTAGTCTATGCGAAAAGCAATAAGGAATCATCTAAAAAGTATGACCCTATCTACCCACGTTGGCTACATGGTTTATGGGGGCTGTGAGTTGTTAAAACTCTCCCCAAATCGGTGCTCAATACTATTCCTAAAGTTTATCTAGCTCATATGTTTAAAAACATAACTCTTTCTGTGTTTTGAGATTATTACTCAAAAATCTTTCTCTTAAAAGAGATGTTACTCAAACTGCTCAAAACTCTTTTGGAAATCTCAGTTTCCTCCTCTTTTAAATGTGAAAATATTTTCTCTTGGGAATACTTAGTTCCCATATATTCATTTTTTTTAAAATGAACTCAACGCTACTCTTTATCAAACTCATATGCTCAAGTCCTAAACCAAGTTTCAAAAGCGTTTGCAAAAGACTTCTCAAAATAGGGTTAATCCGGAATTATGGGCATGAACTACTCAACTAAAGGACTCAATTATACTTCTCATCTCAAGACTGCTCGACTCATAGGGTTCATGTGGAATTATGGGCATGAACAACTCAACTCAAAAACTTCATGATACTACTCATTTAGAAAATTCTCAACTCATAGGGTTCATGCAGAATTATAGGCATGAACAACTCAACTCAAGGACCTTCAATAAGTAACATGTAATAGCCCCTGATTAGGAATATAATCTCAAAGGGGTTAGGAACTTAGTAATCAAGGATTAGAACTTGAAGATACTACTCCTCTCAAAGATGCTCAGTTTACGAAGTTCATTCAGAATTTATGGTCATGAATGACTCGACTCGAGGACTACATAACACTATGGGACTCATGTATACAACTATTCTCATTCTCATACTTACTTTCTCAAAACATAGCTCAAATCGATAGTTGTTCTCAAAGGATTCACAATTGAACTCAAAGTCTTTCTTGGACTCTACTCTTAACTCTCTCTTGAATTTGAATTATGAATTCAAGAGTTATAGTTCATGATATGAAGGATCTCTTGATGATAATGTAGGCTCATGAATACATTCTCCTCATTCTCATACTCACTTTCTCGAGTCTTGAAACAAGTTATTAGAAGTTGTAGAAGACTCCTCAAAAAGACTCAAAGGGA
>JAJONR010009162.1:0-40054 GCA_029582245.1 Solanum etuberosum
CCCCCCCCCCCCCCCTCACATATATATATATATATACACACACAATTGACAAGCTAAACAAAGAACATATACATAAACCATTTACAACTAACACAAAATTTAATTTATATTTTGTTTTTAAAAAATTGTATACAAATTAAAGGTATAAGAATTTGTATAAGTATATATTCTTTTTTTGTTGTATAAAAGAAAACTCCTTATATACCACTGATGAAGAAGACGTAGAAGGAAAGGAATCCTATTACAATATAATGTGCGTAGTTTAGCGATTTTTTTTTTTTTTTTAAATAGAAGTTACCGCCTTTTTATTTTTATTTTTTTAAAATCAAATTGTATATAAAAGGGAAGGAATCCCAAAATATACAGATTAACAACTCCATAGCAAACATAAATTTTTCTATGGAACGCAATTATACAAACTATATCTATAGCATATAAATATGATTTTTATCTTTGCTATACCTAAAATTTACTCAAAAAAAATAATACATAAGTCATCAATATATACCGGGCCAGCCAGACCACAACGCTGCTAAAACCTTGGGTTTAGGCCCCAACATTATTAAGGCCCAAGAATCTAATTTACTACTATAGGTTTTGAATTTTATGTTTTTTAAAAAACAAATTGAATTTAGTTAATTTTTCAGAGTGAATAAGCAAATTAAGATAAATTTCCCCTTTTTATTAATTAATGCATTTATCTCTCCCTTTTTATATTTATTCTCACTTTCCATATATATTCATCCTCATTTTCTTTAAAATGAATTTAATTTTTGATTTCATTTCGAAGTCTTTTATATTTTTTTTCTTCAAACCAACTATTTTATCTTTGTTACGTCTATTGATTCATAAATCAAAGAGTAAGTCTTTGAAATTATAAAATCAAGATACTTATTTTTATAATCTAAAAAATTAAAGCATCAAAAGAGTTGTTATATTATTTTAAAAATTCAATTTAATTTTCTCCAATAACTCTACTACTATCTTTTATAACAGAACTTAATTTACACAATTCTGAAAACACAACAACTATACTTGGCCGATAATCCTAAAACCCTAGAGTGTCATTCATTTTCTTTGCTTTCTAAGGTAACTGTATGCTTCTCTATCCTTTTTACGTGAATCAAAATCTTTATAATTTGTGTGTTGCTTTCTCATTTTATTTTTGAATAGCAGTGAAACAATGTGGGCTGTCATCAAAGTTCCAGTTTACATTAATGGAGGAGGAATTCGTTACAGTTCAAGCAGCAAAAATGGCTGCAATAGTTTTGTTCGAGGTCGAAAATATTCGGTGAAGATGTGTTCTATTCCAGGACAAAATGTTCAGGTTTCAGTTAAATCAAAAATCGAGCCACTCCCTATAATGGTAGCTTCCTTGCTTTGCTATTATGTTGTTTTAATATTTTTGCAATGATTTTAAATTACGCTGTTGTTAATTGATTTGTAGTTTTAGCAATGTTATATGAGAGTACTGTTTGAGTTAGGTTGGTTTTATTTTGATGTAAAGGTGAATGGTTGTACTGGCAAAATGGGGAGGGCAGTTCTTGAAGCATCAATCTCTGCGGGACTTCAACCTGTGTCTATATGTTTTGGTGGTACAGAAGATGAAGGAAAAACGGTGGAGGTGGGTGGAAAAGAGATAATTGTGCATGGTCCTTCGGATAGAGAAAACATCTTGTCCTCTGTCTTTGAGGAACACCCTAATCTAATCGTAGTGGACTACACATTGCCTGCTGCAGTGAATGGTAAGACAAGGATTCAATAGTTTACAGTGATATGCCAATGACATACAGCAATTCAGTTTGAATCTGCTGAGTTTTGTCATTTTTCAATATCTTTAGGCTGTTATGATACGCTATAGATGTATTGATATTATTGTTTTGTTATTTCGTGTTTGATGTCAATGCTCATATACTTTTGGATATTATCATATGAAAATAAGGTCAATCATTCTCTATGAACTACTTTAGACCTTCTGAGAGGGCTTTGTTACTTATAAATGTTGTTTCGTTATTAATGGTGTGGAATCACAATCTTGACTGAAGCATATCCACGTATTAACATAAACTATAGGTTAGCAACATTGTCCCCGGGCTTTGATCAGGTGGCAAGCGTTTATCACGTGTATGTGGGTCAGACACGCATCACATCTTTGAACCCTGCCTCAACCAAAAGCAGGATATTTAAGTGGAGAAAGGTAGAGGGGTGGGTCCATTATCCACCAAGTTTCGAAGCGTGTGCTACTAGACTCGGGGATTTTCTGTTATCAAAAGAGAGAAAAAAAAAGATTAGCAACATTGGTTGACCTTATCAGAAGAAGCAAGTGCAGTCTTAGAGTATGCTTTTGAAGAGATATTTAGTCTTGGGAATGGAAGAAGTTGACAAATTACAAGAACTATGGTTGCACAAGAATGGGCGAGGGGGGCTGAATGATGTGGACAAGAGCAGAAACTAGAAATTGGTGTATCTACTCAGCGGCTACGGAGAATGCTTTGGAGAGCCAAATCCCTAACAGAGATGATGTTTTTAGTGGCTAGCTTTTGGATGAGGCATGGCTTATAATACAAAACAACTTGCACAGAAGATCATTTTTTGAACTTTTTGTGAAGCTTCTGCTGGGTCTGTATGATATATCTTGCTACATTGTAACTTAGCAAATTGTGTGTATGTTTTGGAACCTTTAGGGTATTCAGTGAATGATGCTTGGGAGCAAGCAGTGACTAGCTGGAACCAACAGAAGCTTAAGTATTATGGGCAGACATGGAGAACCATTCCTTTATAAATATTTTGGATAATTTTGTTAGAAAGAAACCACAGTTGTGTTGAGAGGAAACATAGAATATTTCTCTTGTAAAATGTAGATTTCCTTGCAACTTAAAATTTTTGGTTTGGTGTCTGGGGAAGTTTTATAATGTTTTTTTTTTTGTAAAATGCTAAACTTTAAAGTTAGTCTGTAAATACAATCATCTTGATCCTGAGGTTCTTATAAATAAAATGTACCCAACATTGGTAGGTTCCCGTGATATTTTTTACACATGTCTTTAGTGGAGGGCAGAAGAGGGTGTGGAATGAGATATAAAAATACAAAAGCACCAAAATGATATCTATTGCATTCTTTGCTGGAGATTCCATTGACATAGCCATTGTAATGTTCTTGTTTCCACCATGAACCTGCAGATAATGCTGAATTATATTGCAAAGTTGGAGTGCCTTTTGTAATGGGAACAACTGGTGGAGATAGGGAGAAACTGTACAAAACAGTGGCAGACTCAAAAGTTTATGCTGTGATCTCCCCACAAATGGGAAAGCAGGTTTAGACATTTTGCTCTTCTTTTGTCACTGGGTATGTTGTTGTTATTGTATGCCAGACTGTAGTTTAACAGGAGGTATACCTGTATGATTGCCTCTAATTTAGGTGGTAGCTTTTCTCGCAGCCATGGAAATCATGGCAGAACAATTCCCTGGAGCTTTCTCTGGGTACAGTTTACAGGTTTGTCTCCTTGGCCATGCTAGTTGACCGTTGGTTTCCAAACTCTTGTATCTCATAGTGATTTGAAATGCTGATTATATTCTGTCCATGCTTTCATTCTTTTACCCTAAAATGCTCTTAGTTGCATTACTTGCATTGATATGCCAGTTTATATTTTCCTTGACATGTATACGAGGTTAACATAAATTCTTTTCATCCGGATATTTGCATATTGAGACCCAAATGGCTTTTAAAATTTAATGTTGCTATAGAAGATGTTAAAGCTATTGGGAATTACTTTCTGAAGTACACTGTACCATTAAGAACTGGAAATCGTTGATTGTTTCTTTGAAGTGCTCTACAAAATCAGTTTTTCGGCAGACAACAGAATTGGACTTTTTGTGTGATTGGGCAAATTGGACAGCAGAGAGGGACAGACTAAATCACCAGTTGTTTGCTTGTGTGATTGATCCAGTGGGCCACTAGATGTTGTTTTTTAATCTCGACTGCTGCGCAATTAAACTGGCTGTTTCTCACTCAATTATGAGCTCTTTAGCAGCTGTTCCTTTTACAACTGGGGTTTCGGTTTGCCTCTTGCGGTTCATAGATGGAGAGACATAGGCAGAGGCGCAGAGCATTAAGGGGTCTTAAATGACTTGCAAATGTCTGAACATCAAAATACTCCTTTTCAACTTCATCTTCAAATTCTTTTTTGTTCAACTTCAACCAAATATTGTTCAAATGCCTACTAGATCATTTAGTATGCACAAGGTATCGTGCCTGTGTTTTAGGTTATGATTTGGCTATTTGCATGCTCCTGGATTAAACATAGCAATTCAAAGACTGTCTTCTTAGGATTGGTTATTATTTTCTGCTTCTAATTTGAGATACAGCGGACAAAGCTTATATCACTGAAATATGAAGGAACTGGTCTGCAAAGAATTATTGGAGTTCCGATTCTTTCTGATTGTGCTGTCTAACAATAAGATATTTTATCTGATTGAGATAAATCTGGGTATCCAACCTCATATGTGAAGTATGCTTATTTCCATGTCTATATACCTGTGCATTCATAGTTCATCTTGTTTTCTTCTTTGCTTACCCTTTGTTATTTCCTTATTTACTGGTCCTCTTGTAGTCTTATTCATCTCAGTGTGTTAACAGGACATTCAGTTTGATTTATAGTATCCTATGATTATAGTCTGAATTTTGACCCTCTTCATCAAATTATAAGGTGATGGAGTCTCATCAAGCAAGTAAACTGGACACTTCTGGAACTGCGAAGGCTGTTATCTCTTGCTTTGAGAAACTAGGTGTCTCTTTTGATTTGGATGAGGTGCGTCTACTGTTTTGCTTATTCAATAATGACAAAACATTGTCCTATCATGGTTCTTCCATATCCTCCTGTCTCAAAGTTCCATTCCTCCTTCCATTTACTATTTTAGTTCGTCCGGATCGGACTTTTTACTTTCCACTAAATAGTGAACTCTCTTATGAAATAATGCTACTCTACATATTTGATCGTGATCTTCCATGCTTTTACGAACATGAGTTCATCTTTGCACAACTTGACTAATTGCTAATGCCCCCAAATTTAGTGTCCTGTGTAAATAAGTTCTGATAGCGTAAAGAAAAGCTCGACTATAAGCATCTAAATTCATAGTCATTGATGGAGTTTCAGGTCTATGCTGGAGCCAAGTTGAGTGGCAATAACTGCCACAAACAAGTTATTTGTGTTTTGACTTTTAACCATGTTTTAGATAGCTGCAATGGGCTTCATGAAAGGATTTGATGGTAAAACCATCAGACTAGTACAATATATGTATCACCTCTCTCCACTCCTGTGTATTGCTTCAAAATGGCTTTGGGGATTCCCGACTTGGGACACACATTCGTCTAGACAACTTGCAGATTTATGTTTCTCCTTCTTTCATGGACATTCATTTAGCAGAACTCACCACGTATTAAATCCATTGCACTATTTCGGTACCAGCAAAAAGTCTAGAGTAGATTATATTTCCTGTACAGCATAAATGTTCTATTAGACTTGTCTGAGTGGTTTTTCCATCTTTAAGTGGTGGTGCGGACTGCCAATTCAGTTATTGAATATTTTCAAACTATGTTTTAAGCTTGGAAGGAAAAGAGAATAAAATGGAAGATAAAAGGTCTAATATATTTTCAGGGTCTTCTGGTTTTTGGGAGGAAAAGAGAATGAAAATGAATGATATAAAGATTAAAATTAAATTGGAGTTGGAGCATATAGAGAAATTCAATTTGCTGTCAAGCCTTGAAATTGATTTCTTCTATAACTTGCATTGAAGTTAATATATTCTCAAATCCCTATCAGAATATTCTAGTTATCCTCATGTATATTCTATCAGGTACAACTAATACGAGATCCCGTGCAACAAGTTGAGATGGTTGGTGTCCCAGAAGAATACTTGTTAGGCCATGCTTTCCATATGTACCATTTGACCTCACCAGACGGAACGTAATACTGTCTATCTGCTTTCTTTTTTGTTGTTGCCAATGTCTTTAAAAATTGAACAGACATTAATTTGGTTTCTCTCTTTCAGGGTTTCTTTTGAATTTCAACACAATGTTTGTGGTAGATCAATCTATGCAGAGGGGACGGTTGATGCTATACTTTTCCTTGCTAAGAAGGTAATCCGAACTTACTAAAGCTTCTCATTCATGCAGTTTCACCGTGTATCTCAAGGAACACATTCAGTTAAAAATAGGAGCAGCTTTTTCTGTTTTTGCACAAGGGTTTATCTAACTTTGCTGTTTATACAAAATAAAATAGAATAACTATGTATGATTCTAATATAGGTGAAATTGAAAGAAGAGAAGCGGATATATGACATGATCGACGTTCTGCGAGAGGGCAACATGCGATAACAGCTGAGTTACATATGCCGGAGTAGTAGGATGTATAACATGTAGACCTGTCGATGGAGAGAAACAAATGGTGGGTTCAATTTTCTTGGTTTTGTCCTTCCAGTGGTTCTTGATACTTTAGGATCTGTAGTTGAATGATTCTTAAGATGCAACAATCAAAATAATATGACTAGTAGGTTTAGCTCCAGCCTCCATGCAAGCATTGAGTGTGCTTCTCTTGTTGTATGTTTTTTCTTCCCTTTTCATTTGTACTACCAGAAGAGAACGAATCTTATTGGAGGTTTCCGATGTTCTTGACAAGTAAAATATTCACTATGTATCGAGTTTTGACTATTTTTCTGTTGAGATTACTACATGACCATGTACATTCAATAGGTTTGATCTGGCTACATACTTATAGTTATGCCTGGATTAGATGTAATTAATCTTGCATAGAATCAAATAGTATACCAAAATAGTAGTTAATTTTCCCCCATCTCTTCTACCCTTGATGACCTTTGGTGGATAGAGTTATCTGATACTCGTGGCTGGTGAAAATTATCTGAATCCATTGAGTAGGATTTTGTCTGTGTAAAAGATTTTCCAAATCATATAGATGTTGAATCCCCATAAATTCGTCATATATTTATTTCTTCATATTTTAAATCCATAACGAGGCAAGTTAGTTGTAGTTCCTACGCTTTGCATTTTTGACAGCTAGTTAATCTACTGTATATGTTGGATGTAATTAAGAGTGGCATGAGATACACTAACAGCACTCTGGTTTAGAGGTGGATTTAAAATCTGAAAATTTTAGATGACATTATTTTTAATGTAAATTTATCATTAACTACTGCATACATCGATCAGTTCATTTTGTTATGTGTTCATTCGATTCAATTTATAAAAAAACTTAGCTTCATAAATAAATACACGTCAAGGACCAAAATAAATTTTAGCAAGTTTTCACTCATTTTGTTATGTGTTCATTCATTCATTTAATTTGATGATAAAAGTTGCAAGTCCAGTAGGGAGGCTCATGAAACATAGGTTGATACGTTAAATTCAAGTTAGGTTACTGAATTCTGCATAGAGGGTTGACTTGACTAGAATATGTATGTATAAACCAAATTAAAAGTTGATCTCAAAGCTGGAAACTGTTCCTAAAAAGGACCAAGACTCAAAGTTACTGCTTTTAGGGTTTGTTTGGTAGCTAGTAAAGTTACAAATTATTCATTTTTATATAAGTTATACTATAATATTTAATAGTTAGTTAGAAAATAAGTTATTCATATATAAAATTATTACAATGCAATATTTGACTTTAAAAAAAAAGATTTGTATTATCATCTTATAATGAACATGTTTCGTGATACTCATACCTGGTTATAAACAATTTTCAATTTTTATATTTACATTACTTTTATGGAATTACATACTAAATTTTTTTCTCTATATAAATGACATAACATCTTTGAATTATTAAATTAGTGTTACATAGAAGATAAATTAGAGAGAGAATAGTATTGTCTCTTATTTGTTTTTCATTTGGGAATCCACTTTGCTATTCTCATGATTCCCTCAGTTAACGTGAGAGACGGCTGTGATAATAATGAAGATTGCCCATATTTCGTCTAGTGGCTTATCATGGATCAACACCACTTTTCCCCTTCTTCGTTCATTACGTTTAGGCTCTTGTGGTGTGAAAGATTTCCCAGATTTCATATTGAACTCTAACAAGTTATGGATTTTGGATCTCTCGGAGAAAGAAATTCATGGGCAGTTCCCTAAATGGTTTGTGGGGTTTGAGTGCATTGCAATTCCTTAATGTCTCTCACAACTTCCTTACAAGCTTAGAACATATACCTTTGGAGACAATGATGGTACTTGATCTTCAAAATCAAATTCACTCACAGGACCTTTGCCCATCAATTGGACTTTATTCTGTCTTACAATAATTTGAGTGCTGAAATTCCGTTAACTTTTTCCTGGCTCAGGGTCTTAGACTTACAAGCTAATAACTTCCATGGACCCATCCCAAATAATAGTATTCTAGGTCATATTAATTTGAGCAAAAATCAATTGGAAGGTCCCATCCCAACATCGCTACTCAACTGTACATCCTTACAAGTCCTTGATTTGGGAAACAACAAAATTCGTGATACATTTCCCACCTGGCTGGAGACGTTGCAAGAGTTAGAGCTTCTTATACTGAAATCTAACAGATTTTATGGACCCATGGTTGCTTTTAAATCTGTCACACAACCATCTTGTTGGACCTATTCCTCAGAGTAATGAGTTCAATACGTTTCCAAATGATTCCTATTTCGGAAACTCTGATTTGTGTGGATTTCCAGTGTCAAATGAATGTGGGCATCAGTACCAGTGAACAGGAATAAGATGAACCAAGTTTTCTTAGCGAAATCTAATTGGTTATGGCTGTGGCTTGACTTTTGGATTGGGCATAGTGTATCTCATATACCGCTTTGAAAGGCATAGACTCTTTTGAAACAATCACTCGGGACAGAAGAAGACACTGAAAATCTCTGAGGTAATAATTAATTCATTATTTTTCTTGTCTGCATAATCAAAATATACATTTTATTAGCAATACTTAAGGTCATGAGATGAAAACTACAACATAATCCATTAATATTAATGGGAATTGGAAACTTTGTTTATTGTACAATCTCTAGTCCCAAAAGAGTTTCTTAGATATTCAATACGTTAAAACTTTATTTGTTTGTTTTTTTCAATAAAAAATAAAGAAAAGTGTACACAATATCCTAATGTAACTCATTGCTATTCAGATGGCAATCAGAAAGTATGAAGCAAGAGAGAGCTGGTCGGAGTATGCCACTAGAGCATGGGCTTGGGAAAATAGTGATTTTATAATTTTAAAATAATGCAGAGATACTAGTTTCCGGATATGTGCGTACGTTTGTGTGTGTCCGATGGCAATATTTTATGAATTCGTTAGGATGATTAAAATTCAGCAAGGGAGAGATCAGAGAGCTACTACAGTGTCTGTTTGGGAATGCAGATTATCATTATCATCATGTTAATAACTAGTAGTAATATCTATTAAGTATTTATCTCACTTTTGGCAAGACACATATACTGTATAAGCAACTTATTGAGAATTCAAAATTGAATAAGTGCAGAATCAACCGTCGAAACTCAATACTTGATCATTCTGTTCATCTCGAAAGTTAAAACAATTTTAAAAAGGACATCTAAAGACAAGGTTACTAAAGAAATAGTGACTTCGAGTATTTCCTAAAAATAGATGCCCAATTTGAAATAATTTATTTTATTAGCAAATATGCTTATCCATTAATTAAAAAAAATTAAGAAATAAAATTCTCTATTTTGTTAGAAGTTCTTTTTACCATTATCTAAATAAAATTTAACTATGGATTTACATATATATATATATATATATATATACTAGTTTTGACGTACGTGTGTTGCACGTGAATATTAAACCATGTACTACACTATTTTAAAAATAATAATGTGAATATTATTAAATAAAAAACTTAAGTACACAATTATAAAATGAATGATAAAGTATAAGTTCCTATGAATTGTGGATGCAAACTTTCTTATGATTACTACTGAATGTTCCCTATAGTGCATTACTTAGTCATTATTGTATTGTTAAAGTTCTTATTTTTAATATAATATAATATAATATAAATAAATATTAATATAAATATAGAAGATATACTAAAAAGTCGTAACCATTCAATGTGAAATGGTGTATTTTTTTAAATATAATATAAATAAATAAAATAATATAAAATATAGAAGATATAATAAATTTGATGTTTGAAGAAGAAGATGAATGAAAAACTTCAAAAATTTGAGGAAACCCCTCTTTTTATAGCCAACAAAGGGTAGTGTAGGAAACAATGCTTATTGTGCCTTATTAAAAAAGTGTCACAACCCTTCAAAAAGGTCACAACTCAACGGAAAAGTCATGACTCTTTGAAAATGTCACAACCCTTCGGAAAAGTCACAACTCTTCGGAAAAGTTGCAACTCTGTAAAAATGTCACAACTCATCGGAAAGGTTATAACTCTTTGGAAATGTCACAACCCTTCAATGTTAAAAGATGTATGCTTTTAATAGAATATTTTAAATTGTCCATGTTGATCATCATGTCTAGACATGTCTGCCGTTGTCATGATAATTTCATATTGTCTATATTTAGTTAGAGTTGTTAATTATGTATCCTTTTTTTTTTGTTGCATAGCATGTAATGAAACTTTTCTCAAATAATTCTTCTTTCTAGACTATATTGCGAGTGTATATTTCTTTCATTCATTTGTGTTGCCCTATCATAATCAACAGTCTAGTTGTTGACATAGAAATCCCTCTCAAAAGTGCAAAGTATAATTTATTTATTTTTTGGTAAAAAGTGCAACGTATAGTTAGTTATGTGAGAATACACATTTCGACAAATATTATCCGACATTCGAAATTGTTTGTCTCGATCATTATTTTAATTTATCATCATTGCAAAGCTTAATGGTAATTAATTTAGCTTTTTAAAAATGGTATACATAGTTATTATAAAATAATTATTTGTAGTGATTTTAACTATATGAATAATATAAGGTGAAAAACTGAAATTGTAAATTCAAGTCAAATTTATGTGTGGAAGATTAGAGGAAGAACTTAATGGTGTCATTTTTTTTTATGATGATCAACTTTCAACGATGGAGCATTAGACTATTCAAATAGCTATGAGTAATTTCTTCACACGTGTGTATATAAAGGTATGTAATATATATTTTATAAAATAATTAAAATATTATCAAAATACAGATCTGATCTCGATAAGTATGTGTAGTTAATTATTTCCCCAATAATAATAATAATAATAGGAAATTAGAGGATTATGGGACTTAACGAAGCCAACTTTCCACTGTCCATTTTTATAGGCTAGTTTTTTAATTTATCTCATAACAACTTTTATATGAGTGATCATATTTTGTCAAGTTTTGTATCTTTGGAAAGCTAAATCGTGGATTTTGCTCATACAAAATGACCCTCTTTCATTTATATCATACTTACTGGATATATATGTGATATGGTGTGAACATCTTACAAGTTTTATATCTTAAAAAAATTGATTCATGATTTTTCCTCATACAAAATATTAGTCAAATTATGCATAGTAGATAAGTCTGCATAAATATATGCCTTTAGAACCAGATCAAACATTTTATTAGCCTAAAAAAAGATTCATCTATTTGTTTCGATGCTTTATTACTCGTCATGTCATATGTCAAATGTAATAGTTGGCAACTTGTGCGGGTTAGAGGTGGGTTATCTTGAGATAGAAGTTATTATTCAAATAGGTTCATAGTCGAACTTTGTGGAATATAAAAACCAGCTTTATACCTGCATGTTTCATAGTATATAAGGTTGAGGATAATTAGTTCAATTAACCATCCAAATATACTTCACTATTCACAGACAATTCAGGAACCTCGATGCAAATAGCAAAACACATGTCCCAAGTTGTCAGTTTGATAAGCATTGCTTCATACAAGACAATTAACTCAACCACAGTCCTTACACTTTCTTGATAATTTGTTCAAGAAAATAACCAAAATAGCCCTTAATGTATTGGGGCTACTTTATTTTAGTCATTGATATATCACTCTTAACAGATACTCTCATTAACATGTAAAGACTGTTCTCAGTCAAAAGCACTCATCAAAATTGAAGCTAATGAAAGCACTCACGACATCCATGCTTTAATTGGTAAACCCCGTAGCCTAATTTTGTAGAGAAGCTTTTTTCATGTGTTTCTCTTGATTTTAAAAAAATGCACTTTGCTGCATCAATGAGTCCACCTGAATTCACTCAAATGCACCAGATTTTCCACATCAGTTTATGCGCCAAATGCACCTGTTTTTTCTCTTAAATATATGCCCAAGTGCACCAGATTTTTACTTAAAATAAGGCATCAATGAGTGCAGTAAAGCTGAAAATAAGTGCATCAGAATGCAGAATTCACAAGTCAAAAGACACCAAACAACTATAATGGTAAATGATAACTACAACCAAACTTTTCAATAAGTAAACTAAACATAACTGGTTAACCAAATTAACATAATACACCAAAAAGTTCTACTATTACATAAATCAAAGGTTGTCCAAGCACAATGTTCTATTGTTTATTGTGTGTTGGGAAAGAAACTAACAACCAAAATAGACCAAGATGTGCTATCTAGGTGTGAACGTAGCAAATTAACTATACAAATTCTATCATAAAAATGAGGAAATGGTAACAGTTTATGTAGATCTAAGTGAACGGAGTCGCGGGGGGGGTGGGGGACAGTTATTCAGGTAAGTTCTTACAAAGTTCGATGATTTTGGACTTACAATGTTAGGAATCTATTTCTGTCATTTTCAAAGGGGTAAAATCAGATGGAACAAAGTGTCCATTCATGTGTGAATGCCACTAACTAAAGCTACAAATTTCGCATAAAGCATAAATAACACGAGAATTTGGTACTCGCTTTAGTAGAACAAAGGAGCATTGAGAAGTTTGTCATTTTGAAAGTTCATTATCAGATGGTCTTTTAAACAGAAGAATGTTGAAGCATATACAGAGTGTGTCTTAGTCGGATCCAATAAATGTGAGTGAGCAAATATAGATTTGGCAGTACATCTGTTGCATACTGAATTCTAGCAAAGTTCAGCCAAAGAAAAGTAAGAAATTCATGAAAAGTCTCACCAAAGTCTAATAATTACAAATATCTAAGATCACATGTTAAGAGCACAAGATTTTAATGTGTATTAGAAAATGTCATATGAAACAGAAAGTTGATAAGAGAATTTTTATAAAAATGTTAACAGTAAAAAGGGTTAGAGTATTACCAAGTTAAGATGGACATAAGTGATAACATGTTAGAATTGTAGCAAACATAATCACATTTGTAAGCTATATAGATCAAAGAATGTGGTTGTAACGACGGGGTGTTATTTTGCCCCTTTGCACAAATAACAGTCCCTATATTTGGCCGCTCAAGGGGAAGGACCAACGTTAATGAGTGTCCTGTACACGTTAATTTGCAGTTAGCACTTCAACTCGAATATGTTCCAGACTAACTCTGTAAATAATATTTGCCAGTTTTCTGTTAAAGTGATGAATTGTAAGGGACGATATATCAATATTAATGTGAGAATGCCAAATTTTTGTGATCTTAATCAGCCATAATATAGGTTGGCGAACAAATTTAGATTGTGCATAAACAGAAGCGTAAAGTAAATAGGTGGGAACTTACAACTCTTGCACAGTGGCGAACAATTCTGCCGAAGGGTAAATCAATCTTGATGCATGTTTTGCTAGAGAAGGATCAAGGTTGATGAGAAAAAATTGCACACAATGGAACGATAAACAGAGTGAAGGGGAAGATTTTTTTGAATAAGGCAGAAGTTTGGCGATCGGATGTGACACGACATACCTCTTCTTCTTTTGCTAAAATCGGATGTTGGTTGAGACAGTGTCATCTTCTCTGAATGGTTTTAAAGAATGCAAAACATAAGTTGCATCTGTCCGCAATGAGATCTTCTTAGCGTTTGTTCAGAATGTGAGAGTTTGTAGACATGACTCTTCGTGAAAGGGTTTACTGCGGCAGTGTAGGGCTGGAAAAGAGCGGTGGGTTTTTTAGTTGGGGCATTTTAGTAACTTAACATTCAATTTAAAAGTTCATGCTTTTAAGGTAATATAGATATAAATATAGATAATATAGATATAGATAGATATATAACCTATATTATCAGTTAAAAGGTACATTGAGTTATGAGATTAACTATCATCGATCGACAGTGGATAAGAAAATTACACCATTCGCTTTAGATTGTGTTTTCTCTTCTTAGTTCATTCAATCAAGTATCAATAATGCAAAAATTAATAAAAACACAAACTTTAATCCATATACCATCATATATACTCCAATTTATTTAAATAATACTCAAAATCTATAGTATAAAAAATATTTAAACGTTATTTGATAAAAATAAATCTTAGATCTATAGAACGTGTTTAAACAAAAAAGAAAAGAAAAAGAGAAGCTGGAAAATCATTAATCTTTACGTGTGAAAATATAATAATTAAATTAAAATAAATAAATATTTGTAAAAGTGAACTGATGGTGTAATTTTCTTATCACCGTTAGGGGATCATAGTTAATCTTTTGAGTTATTCTATTTTAATTGATAAATCAGATTAAAAAATTATATTATTTCCTACTGATTTATTAATTAAAATATTTTTTATTAGAAATAAAATGTGTTTAAGAAGATATATTTATTAGCTGTATAAATATTTCTGACCCAAACTATTATTGGATAGAGATATTCTTAAACCAGTCGTGTTTAAGGATAAAATAAAGAAACAAAAGAATACTAATATTATGTTCCTATAAAACAAATAACCCCAAAGTCGAAACCTATTAGGTCGAACCGAAGTAGAGAATTAGTTTGAAAAAATTTAGCGCTTCAACAACGATTTCGTCTTCTTCTTCTTCTTTCTTCCTCAATCGTGGTAACCCCATGTAAGTGAATCTTTGAAGCTCTACTACACTGCTTTTTATGTATGTATATATTTACAATTAACATTCTAGGGTTTGTGGGTATCTTGCTATTTTCTTTTTCTGTTACAAATCGTATAGTTATTCATTCATGGCTCGACAATCAGTTCTTTTGTTTATAGATTTGTTCCATTTATAGGCGTAATTTTTACTTGTTTCTTGTTTCTGGGTGTTTTTAATCTGAATTGTTTATACATGTAGGTTTATTTGATTAGGATTTCAAAGTTTATTCGGTGATGCTCTGTAAAGTTTGATTATACAGTTGGGTTATGTAGGGTTACCGAATTTTTGTTTCTTGTTGCAGTTTTAGGGGATTCTTGAAGTTCAACTATGATTTACACGGCAATAGACACATTCTATCTAGCAGAGGAACAGCTTATAGACTCTCCTTCTAGGAAAGATGGAATTGATGATGTTACAGAAACAGCACTTCGAATCTATGGTTGTGATCTCGTCCAAGAATGTGGGATTTTACTCAGATTGTATCCTTTTTTTTAATATGTGAGTTAATATGGAGGTATAACAACTGGGTTGATTTTGCTGTTACTTTTCTGATATAAAGTTCACTGCATTTGGCTTTGGGTGTCTCCTTAACACGATAATTTGCAGACCTCAAGCTGTAATGGCCACTGGTCAAGTGTTATTTCATCGCTTTTACTGCAAGAAATCATTTGCCCGTTTTAATGTGAAGGTTTCTTTCTTTTCCCCTCTGCTCCAACTCCTACTTCCTTCAAATTTTTTGTGTGTTATTCATTCTGATGCGGGGTTCTTTTGTCTTAACTTGCAGAGGGTTGCTGCTAGTTGTGTTTGGCTTGCATCAAAACTCGAAGAAAGCCCGAGAAAAGCAAGGCAGGTGCTTGTTGTTTTCCACAGAATGGAATGCAGGAGAGAAAACTTACCTATAGAACATCTGGATACATCTTCGAAGGTTAGATATCTCATTTACCTGAGAAAATAGTTTATTTCTATCTACATGTTAGTTTGCAATAATATTTCCAGTATGGTAAGATCAAAGTTTTGATACAATTGCAAGTCACCAGACCTCATTAGAGGCTGATAGTGTCGCTGCAAGCCTCCTGTTATTAATTCATAAGTAAAATCATCTATCTGCAGCTTCCTTTTTACCCTGCTTTTTTTAAGGGGCTATTCCTTCAGATGCATTTGTTCCCACTAAGTTTGCATTTCTTACATTTCATTGGTGTTTGGGTTTTTTATTTATTGTAACAACATCAAGTTGATACATTTCATTGGTGTTTCCATTTCCAATATTTTTTGGTCTCTTTTGCAGAAATATATTGATTTGAAAGCAGACCTAATCAGAACAGAGAGGCATCTTTTAAAAGAGATGGGTTTCATCTGCCATGTCGAGCATCCTCATAAATTTATATCAAACTACCTTGCAACTCTTGAAACACCCGCAGAATTGAGACAAGAAGCTTGGAATCTTGCAAATGACAGGTGAGTATTGTTTAGGTGTTGTTATGTTTTCATTCTCAAAAAAAATTTGTTTAGGTGTTGTTATGTTTATATGAATATGTTTTTTCATGTTGGTGTTGACAACAGAAAGTATTTCTTGAATTGCTACTAGTTATATTAGCACTTCATCACCGTCATTTATTATGTAGACATTTAACGCCTCAGTATTTAAAATTGTTTAAGCTATATTTGTGTTTTGGCCATCACACTTGAGCTGTACCATCTTTTTTTTTCTTGGCAGCATAAGCTCTGATATTAGCTTGAAAATTAGTTAAATTTTTTAGTTCACACCTTAGGTGTGGCATGTTGAATATATAACAGTTTTCAAGATCCATATCTGTCCTTTAAAATGAAATAGTCATGTAACTGATGTCAAAAAAAGATGTTCGAGTTTTAAGGAATCTACTCAAATTTAAAGACTATAAGTTTGACAAGCTTTTTGGTGGTTGTTTTTCTTTTGTGATGTCTTTCCCTAATCCATTCCCAATTTCTATGATTTGAGGAATCCCATCTTACACACTATTCTTTTTTCCAAATAAAGGAAATATAGCCATCTCTTTCGTTTTATTATGCCATTGCTGGTTTTAAATTAAACCAGGTGATGCCTACATCCTTTTCCTTGTATTATTAACATATAGTTGAAGTATGTAAATAAGATGGTATCCGCTATACAGTACCTCTTTGGTGACATAGAGATATTGTCTATACCAAATCAACAAGAAAAATCAGAAACCCTCCATCATCATCATCTAAAATGTCCAAGCTAATGCTCGGCCCATGGTATCACTTTTGTTTTTTCAAATCTTTAATGGGATGGAGTGGGAAGTTACTTCTTTCATCAAGGTATCGTGTTTCTTTTTTGGAAGGTATATTTTTTCTTCTAATTGATGTAATGGTACTTTTGGATGAAACTTTAACTAATAGGGCAGTGATCAATTATTAATTGTCCTAAAAATTCTAGTTAGCTCATTGCCTAGAAATTTGTAATGTGTCTGAACCATAAAACCCTCTTGGGTGCTTTTGTTTGTGAGCAGTTTGCGCACAACACTCTGTGTAAGATTCAAGAGTGAGGTTGTGGCCTGTGGAGTTGTATATGCTGCAGCCCGTAGATTTCACGTGCCCCTCCCAGAGAATCCTCCTTGGTGGAAAGCATTTGATGCAGACAAGGCTGGTATAGATGAAGTTTGCAGAGTTCTCGCTCATCTTTACAGTCTTCCAAAAGCAAAATACATTCCTGTATGCAAGGAAGGAGGTTCCTTTGCTACATCAAACAGATCAAGGGACTCGCCATCGCTTCCTGTATCTAAGGTAAGAGGCACTTACCTGTCTTTCAATTTGATATCCATCTGCCATAGACCACGCCCGATTCGATATTAACCCCTTTCCTCCTTTTTTTCTTTGTAGGAAGGTTTGTTGGATGCTCCACCAGTGAATGAAGATACTGAGGAAGTCGCTAAGGAGGCAGTAACAAAAGCTGTCCTTGAGAAGTTGAAGGACTCAAAGAAGAGTGATGATGACTCGAAAAGCATGCCTTCAGAAGGGGAGTCAAAAGAAGAGCCAGGAAGAGCTGACCATAGAATAGATGCTGGTGGAGAAAAGAATAAGGAAAGAGAGAGGGACAGGGGCAGAGATAGGGAGAGAGAGAGGGATAAGGAAAGACTAAAGTCTCGTGAACGTGATAGGGGAAGGGAATCTGACAGGGAAAGGGAGAGAGACGACTTTGAAAGGGACAGAGAAAAATCCAAGGAAAGGAGTCATCGTTCAAGAGACAAAGGTAAGTTCTGGTTGACTCGTGATTGTCTAATTTCCAGACTTCTCAACATTCATGTAGGCTTGTGAATGTTTAATGTCCAGTCTCTTCTATCTAATTGGCTAGTTTTTCTGCTGTGCCTTACTCAAGCTGATCTAAATATTGCAGGTCACTCAGATAAACCAAAACATCACTCTTCTCGAGGTAAACAATATTATACTTTTGTCTGATCTTTACTCCTGACTCCTGATTGACTGTATGACAACTTTCTGTGTATGCAGATCGTGATTACCAGTCTTATTCATCCCGGGAGAAGGATCGTCGTAGACACCATTAGCTTGGAACAGCCTGGCAAAATGTACTCTCAACCACTTCAAGTTGTTACTTGCTCCATTAAAGCTTTCTTTAAATTATACTTCACGGATTTCACTAATCTGCATATGAAGGATTTATTTAATTGGAGGAAATGGTATATATCCTCCACCTGTTGAAATTGGACCCATCATTCTCCTGGTTGAGCTACCTAAAAATATGTTTCTGGCTTAATGTTGCAGGTTACCATGCCAAATATGTTTGTCGTTTTTCTGGAGCATAGCTGCAGTTCTTTGCATATAGCTGGGAGTGCCTTCTTGGTGAAACTGTACAACACCTTTATATATCAACTAAGGTCTCTTGTAATCGACACATTGGTTTTTAACTATTTTCGTTTAGTTCCCTTGAACAATCTTTGTTGTTCAAATAGCTTGTGTCTTAAAGCAGGATTGTTAACTTTCTGCACCACGGTTATATAAAACTGAAACTTCAGCTTGTCCAAGAAGGAAAGGAAAAATGAAGTGTAAACAACATGGCTATCATTTATATGTAGTTTGATGCTCATTGACATGAAATATTGCTATCTAATATTGATATCAGATTAATGTTTTCTTCTGAACAATTCACAAGTCAAAAAGATATTTTAAGATTACGAAATTCTTCCACTAACTTGAAAATTTCACCATGAGACTTGATTGATATAATCATATAGAGGTAACAAAGACGCTGGCAAAATGTGTTCAAGTTGTGTTCTTGCGTCTCTTCCAACCCTTCTTTTTAAAAAACTTACAGCTGTTTCACAATTTTCAGCTTCCGAGAGACACTTGGTTTCTAATCTTTAATTCCAAGATCATTATCATTCCCGTGACTGAAATTAACAACATGCCCAGTGAAATCCCATGAGAGGAGTCTCGGGAGGGTGGTGTTATGCAGTCAATGAACTTATATGATATCAACCTTCAATTTCACCCAAGTCACGAAGTCGATTCATTTCCAAATCAAGTAAATGACATCAACCTTCAATTTCACCCAAAGTCAATCATTTCCAAATCAAGTTGAACGATTGCGGAGGCCAACGTTTCTAGACCATGGTGAGTTGGTGACACCATCAGTGAGTTCTGGTGAAAAACACCTGTCACTGGAGTGAAGCAGAAGACAGTATCTATCATGTCTACAAAATCTTTATATATAATTAGTCTTTACAAGAACGTGGGGACTATTTTACCATATTTAGTCATTTGTTGGGTGTATAAACCCATTACAAAAGGGGGAGGGGCACCATAATATACAACTTCCAAAAACTACAGAATCATGTGTGCTAGAGCATCTGTTACCTTGCCCTCCCTATAGCTACATTCCGGTCTTGATCATCTAGCAAGAAACTGATGAGAACAATAGGCCATCAGTGTGTTAATCCAGGATAAACAATCTCATCACACACTAACTGGTGCATCACTTAACAGAGAACACGGTACTGCAGCAGGATCAAGCTCCCAGCAGCCTCTCAAAACCCCTCCTTTTTCTCCAGTCAGCTGAAATGCAGGGATCTGATGAGAGAATCTCCAGAACTCATCTTTTTGTATTTCTAAAATAACAGAATTCGATGTTTGCTTTTTAAAGACCGACTTTAAACCATTCACACGAACCAGGGACGAAACTTTTATCCAGTCTTTTGAATACTCGATGACCTCCACTATCTCGTACTCAAACTTGTCTGGATCCAAACCTGATTTTTTCAAGCTCTTGTACAGTGCCCAAATCTCTCCTTCTCTTGGATAGATTTCAAACCTGTTCTTAATAGAGATTGCTTTCACCACATGGGAGAATGAGCTAGGATCATAGGCTTGATGTTTTTCATTCTGGACTTTGAATGTTCCACAAACTGACTGAGCAGCATTTTTAGGCCCTGCACATGATTCAAGGAGGACTACATGCAATTTGAATGGGGCAGGAACTATCTTCTTAACCAGAGCGTAAGTATTTGGCAATGTACTATTTTGACCATAAATAGCCCATACCTGATTTACTTGAAACTTCCCTGTAGATCTGTCCATCTCAAAATCACAAAAAGTTTCTTCAAAACCTTTATCATCTGAAAAAGTTGATACTTTTTTGGAGCTTCCAACGGAGTTGCTGAGACCAAAGCTCTTCGTGCGTGAATGCAACTCTCTATCAGCTTGACATGACAAATGAATTGGCATGCGGGGACTTGAGTGACGGCTTTTTTTAACACAATTATCATCAAAGTCAGTGGAAGGACCGTTATTGGCAGTACAAGAGCTCATCTGAGTTCGCTTTTTCTCAGAGATGTTCATATTTTTAGGAGGTATTTGAACCTTAGAAGACTCTCCATCAGTAGCATGGATGTCATCCCCAGACTTCAGAGATGTTGTTGCTTTCCTTGATTTATCTCTAGCTCCAAGTGGAACTGCAGGTAGATCATTTTCTACAGGTTCAGAATTAGCAGCCCTGCTGTCTTCCATAACTTTTCCAGGGCACCAAATATCATCAGGATTGAGGGGTAAAGAAGCAGGATCAAGTTCAAAGGATCCCGCAGGTACACCCTCTCGTTCAGTTCCAGTCATTTTAAAAGAAGGAATTAGATGAGAGAACTTGTAAAGTTCATCTGGCTTTACAAAGAATGTACCAACTTCAGTCGGCCTCATTCGCTGGAAAAGGCTAACAAATCTGGAAACTTTATCTAAATAACCAACTAGGATACCAACATCCACAACATAATCAGAAAGTATCTCCACGATTTCATACTTGTACTTCCTATGATTATCTGGATCAGAGCTCCAATTAATATCCCAATCTTTGAAAAGGGCCCACGTTTCTCCTTTCCTTGGATATACAATGTACAGACCTCTCTTGCCCATTCCGCACTGCACTTGATGAGAAAATGTAAGTCGATCAGAAGTGAATTCAGTACTTCCACGTCTAAATTTCCCACAGCCAACAGGCAACTCTGCCCCGACCCAAGCTCTGCCTCTTTGATCTTCTGGATAAGCATCAAGCCAACTGAACATCACCTTAAATTCAGGACTGTATACCTTCCTAATGTGGGCATAGAATCTTGGCATACCATCAGCCGTATCATAGCAAGCCCAGATCTGATCAATTACAAAGCAATTTTGTGCTTTATGCTTGTCAAAAACACTAAATTCAGGGTCAGGATAATCATACACCTCTGGAAGATTACTCTCAGGAACAGATTCTGATTCTGATTCAGAATCTGAATCAACAGTAAGTTCAACTTTTTCCGCACCACCTGATGACCTAGAAGCCTGTTCATTAGCTGTCCAAACCTTGGAATTGTTATTTTGCAGACCCCCTTCAGGGAGGCCTGCTCCATTTTGATTTAATTTTTCAACGGAATTACTGCATGACCTGGTTACACCAGCATGCTTTTGATTATCACCGCCAACAGCTTCTTTCTGCTGAGGTTTACCGTCTATAGCTGACTGGTGAGCCCATGCTTTCTTCAGAGGGCTTGCCAAACCATTTTCATCATTGCGTACAGGATTAGAATCTGGTTCTGAATCAGAAACAACGGGTTCAATTTTTTTCGCGCCAACTGATGGGAGTCTAGAATCAGGCTCCATCTCCAAACTTGATACATAAACATGTGCAAAATCATCATTAAATTGTAAGAGAGTATTGACATCTTCTTGGTCGCTCAGCTGTATCAATTGGGACCTATCAAACTTCACAGTAAAATGCAAGATCTTATCCGAAGGATCAATGCTTAGTCGGTCAAAAACTGCATTCACAAAATCATTATACTTTATGCCTTTTTTTGCAATAACCTGACGGGTAATACCTCCCACATACGAAGTGGATCCATCTGGAAGCACCTTATTCTTCTTACCCCAATGACAGAAACAAAACAGTGTTTTATCTTCAGTTCCCATCATGAACTAGTGACATATTCAAAGTCCTCAAAATCTTTTTTTCTTCTGAGAAGAGTAACAATCTCGAAAACTGAAAACCTGATCAAGAAAAACAATAAATCTAAAGGGAGTTACTTATCAAGGCTGAATGTACTAAAATAATAATCCATACGAAAGGCACAAAATCATTATCATTAACCAAGCATCCCCAAATACAAGATTAAAAACATTTTTTTCCGTTTAAGTAAATATTTCTCAACCTTCATGATCTTGGAACATAGCCAAATAAAGATGGGAATCTAAAACCAGCCAATCAACAAAATTTTTGGCTGTAGAAAGAAAAACATTATCTAAATGTAAGTCAGCAAAACAAAAAAGTAACCCATCTATACATTTTATCTCAAGCAGAATAATCCCTGTCATATCATCATATAACAGAAAATTAAACATATGACGACCTTATAAGATGACGGATTTTCGAGGATGTTTGGATTGGTTTTTTAAAAATAGCTTATAAGCTAAAAGTTAAAAGTCATAAGTTGGAAATACCCAACTTTTAGCTTTTAGCTTATTTTTGTACCTTTTTAGCCTAAAAGTAAGTGCTTAAAAGCATTTTTTATCTTTTCCAAACACACAAATTTTTTTTAAAAAAAAGTGCTTAAAAGCCCGAAACACTTGAAATAAGTTAATCCAGACATCCTCTTCATCTAATTCAGTAAATCATGAAGTTACAAACTTTAACCAAGAATCAGAAATTTTCAAAATGGGTTCAGAGAAATCTCTATGCAAAAATCCTCATGAACCTACTAGATACTATTGAATTTTTTTGCGGTGAAACTTGAAATTAGCAAATAAGGAAAGCATACTAAGTCATAGAATTTCATATAATGCAAGAGGATGAAAAGCTAATCCCCAAGAAAGCAAAGTTTCAAACTTCAATTAATCACAAAATTCCAAAATGAGCTCAAAGAATAAGTCATCACATGACAAATTTGATGGTTAGATTAGCTATTTTAGTTTGTTAAGCATGAAATTAGCAAAGAAGATAATCATACTAAACCATAAAATTTCATTCAAATGCAAAAAAGATCAAAACAGAAACCCCCAGGAAAGCAAAAAGTTTCAAACTTGAAGCAAGAATCACAATCTTTCTAATTAAAGCTCAAACAACTTATTGCAAACTGATTTTGAGTAGTAAAGATTCCCTCTTTTCACATTCTAAGTCAATTCTTCATAAACATCTCATTATGGTACCCCTTCTTTCACTACAAGTTTACATACTCTGTGAGTAGGTTAAAAAGGGTTACCTTGAAGCTGCAGATAGTTGAATTTTGACCTAAGGAGGTAGTTCCTACCATGCTTTTTTGAGACTAAAACAGTGGATTTTAGGGAGACCATGATTAGTATGAGAGAGAGAGGATAGAAGAGGAATGGACACGTACTATATAAAATTTAGTCTTTTTTTTTTTATAAGAAAAATATAAGATTTAGTAAAGTTGACCGTTTTATCCTTTCAAGCTTTGTCAAACGAAATTGACTAACCAGTAACCATCGTATTTTCATTTGATAGAGTGCATAAGAAGACCGAATATATAAGAATAATATAGAATATTGTATATTAGTAATGTTAATGATATTAGTTTTGTTAGCATTAATTGTGAAGAAAATTTTCTTATGCAATATTTAGTTTGATATATTAAAAATAATATGCATTGTATAATATTTTTTATATTTGTTTATAAAAATATCCTATACAAATATGATGGAAAGGATGTGGAAAAAGTTTTGAGAGAGACTTATGTTTTTAACTATGCTAATGAATGTATCGAAACTCATTATATTACTAATACATAGAAATACATGATATTAATAATACATACCTCAATACACAATAAAATATATTAATAATGCAAGCATTAATTATATACTGGCTAAAAAAATATATCAAACAAGATACTAATGATACACTAAACTGATGCAACCAAACAACTCGGGCCTGCTTAAAAACTCATATGACAAATGAATTCGAATACAATAGTATGTAACTATACAGTTTGATCTGCTTATTTGGCCAAATAATTACTTGGTAAGTATAATTGAGAAGAGATAATTACACTCTCTAATCTTCAATGGGGAGGAGCATTGTTGGTAACTATATGATATAATTATAAGGTTACTTTTAAATTTCTTTCTTTTAGTTTTTATTTTCACAAGGATAAATTGATTAGCCTTTTAATAAAGTTTTGTAAAGGGACCTAAAAATAAAACATAGCTTCATTAACATGGAGAAAACACCTTTCACTGCATCAAAGCAGAAGACAGAGAATCTGTAGAGTCTTAACAAAAACTTAGGGACTATCCGGGTACCATAATACACAACTTCTTCCAAAAACTACAGAATCATGTGTGCTAGAACATCTTCTACCAGTGCAGATTTTGCAGCCCTGTGCTCTTGTTCTATTTCCCAGGCCACCAAATATCATTTGGATTGAGGGGTAAAGAAGCAGGATCAAGTTCAAACGATCCCACGGGTACATCATCGCGTTCAGTTCCAGACATTTTGGAGGGAATTCGATGAGAGAACTTGTAAAGTTCTTCTGGCTTTACAAAGAATGCACCAACTACAGTCGGCCTTGTTCGCTGAAATATGCTGATAAATCCAGTCACTTTTTCCAAGTAACCAACTTGGATTCCAGCATCCCCAACAAAATCAGAAAGAACCTCCACAATTTCATACTTGTACTTCCTATAACTCTTAGGATCAGAGCTCCAATGAATATCCCAATCCTTGAAAAGGGCCCATGTTTCCCCTTTCCTGGGATATACAATGTACAGACCTCTCTTGTCCTTTTCACACTGCATTTGATGAGAAAATATAAGTCGATCAGAAGTATATTTGGAGCTCCCACGTCTAAATTTTCCACAGCCAACAGGCAAATCTGCCCTGACCCATGCGCGCTCCCTTTCATCTTCTGGATGAGCCTCAAGCCATCTCAGCTTTATCTTAAATTCAGGACTAGATACCTTTCTGATGTGGGCATAGTATCTTGGCATGAAATCAGCATCATGGCAAGCCCAGATTTGGCCAACTGCAAAGTAAATTTCTGATTTATGCTTGTCAAAATCACGAAATTCAGGATCAGGATAATCATACACCTTGGGAGGATTACTATCAGGAATTGTACTTGGTTTTGAGTCAGAATTAACAATGAGTTCAACTTTAACTTTTTTTGCACAGCCTGATGTCGGTAAAGAAGCCTGTTTGTTGACTGTCTCAATCTTGGAATTGTTGTTTTGGACATTCCCTTCAGGAAGGCCCACTCCATTTTGATTTAATATTTCCATGGATTTACTGCATGACCTAGTTACACCAGCATGCTTTTGATCATCACCACAAACAGCTTCATTCTGCTGAAGTTTACCATCTCTGGCTCCGGCTGACTGATTAGCAGTTGCTTTCTTCAGAGGCTTACTATCTCCAGCTGATTGGAACCGTGCCTTCTTCAGAGGGCTTGCCAATTCATTCTCATCATCACCTGCCAGAGTTGTATCTGCTTCTGAATCAGAATAACCAACAAGTACAACTTTTTCCGCATGACCTGATGGCGGTCTAGAATTAGGTTCCTCCTCCAAACTTGATACATAAACATGAGCAAAACCATCATTAAATTGTAACAGGGTATCAACGCCTTTTTGGTCCCTCAGCCGTATTATGTCGGACCTATCAAACTTCACCATAAAATGCAAGATCCTACCTGAAGGATCAATGCCTAATCGGTCAAAAACTGCATTCACAAAATCATTGTACTTTATGCCCGTCTTTACAATAATCTGATCAGTAATACCTCCCCCATACGAAATGGATCCATCTGGTAGCACCTTATTCTTCCTGCCCCAGTGACAGAAACAAAGCAGTGTTTTATCTTCAGCTCCTATCATGAAGTAGTGTAAGTGACCACAGAGGTTCAAACAGTAACAATCTTCAAAACTTTTCTTCCTTTTTCCCTGAGAAGGGGAACAATCTTGAAATTAAAAACCCAATCAAGAAAAAAATATAAACCTAAAGAGTTATTAGCTGAATGTACTAAAGTAACAATACAAATAAGAAGCATCTCAAGAAAAGCATTTTTTTCCCTTTAAAATAAAAACATCTCAAGTTTCATGATCTTGGATTATAACAAAATTCTAAATAGAGGATGGAAATAAAAAACCAGCCAGTAAATTTTTTGGCTGTAGACAGGGTGGAGCTAGAGTAACCCAATAGCTTTGCTTGTTGAATATTTACGAATTATTACTCCATCCATCCCATGACAATCTTTCTTTTTTAGTCCGTCCCAAAAAGAATGACATATTTCTATATTTAGTAACAATTTAACTTTAAACTCCTCATTATATTCCTAAATTTATAACCACACAAATATTATGACTTACTTTAGACCACAAGTTTCAACATTTTTCCTTTCAATCTTAATCTTCATGCCTAGTCAAACACCTTCACATAGAGTAGGACACAGGAATTAATTTAAAACCCACTAACTTAAAAGAGCTAGAATCTCGAACTCATGAGCTTCAAATCTCGACTATGTCTCTGCTGTAGGAAGAAAAAAACATCATCTATGTGTGACTATGCCGGTAATCTCAAGCAGAATAGCCTCTGATACCCATCACGTCATCATAAAAACATAAAACAGAACAGACCATACAAGACATAGGATTTCACCAAATGAAATAGGATGTCAAGAAAATAAAAAGAATCAAACTCTACACATGAATAAGAAAATTTCAAATATGGGTTCAAAGAGAACTCTACAGAATCTTCTGAGAATATTAGATATTTTGCTATGAAACATGAAATTAGCAAAGAAGGAAAACATACTTTAGCAATAGATTACCGTCAAATGCGAAAGGATCAAAACAGAAACCCCAGAAAAGCAAAAAGTTTGAAACTTGAAGCAAGGATAAAAAATTCTAAATAAAGTTGAATCAACTTCTTCCCACGAAAATATGCAGGTGAAAAAGAGCACCAAGCTTCAGCCTTTTCACTTTCTAATTTACTACTCCAGAAACATCTTAATAAACTAGTAAACACCTGCATGATAGTATTATACACAATAAAATATTGTGAATAGAGAATAGAGAAAAGGGAAAAAAGTTACCTTGCAAGTTGGAACTGCAGGTGGTTGAACTTAAACCAAATGGGGGGTTTTTCTACTAAAACCCCAAAGGTTGCAGTGATGAATTTCTCAGCTATGGCTTCACCATTTACTGGGATAATGGAAAATCTCTCCCAATTTAAATGCTGAAACTTTTTCTTTACATAAAACTATGAGAAGAGTTGAATCGTTTGTATAGTTTTATTATGACTTTTCATTGGCGGTCAGGTAATATTTGTACACGTACTTGCAAAAAAAAACCAAGAATGATACAACAACAAGAAGAATGATACATTTTCTTTTACTACTATATTTAGTATTTTAAAATCTGAAATGTTATGACTTATGATAACTTTAATATAATTTTAAATTATGAAATTTTGCTTATATAATGAAGGCATGCAGAACTTTAATTTCCTGTCATAAGTTCAGACAAAAATCTTGTTCAAGCTATCCATAATTACCTATTCAATGATCTGTGTAAAATATTCTTTCACTGGGAGCGTATTGAAGTTAAACTCTTCCCTAATATATAAGTTAGTGAAGATAGATAAATGCAAAAGTTAAGAATAGCTATTAAACTCCGATTAGCATAGCAACATGGTCAAATTTTGCTAATTAGAGTAGCCACCATCACCCCTACTAGCACAAAAGTATGAAGTTAAAGCAATCTGGAAATACAACAAAATACATAGCAACAATGATAGTGTACTTAACATATTACTACTACAAGTTCTTCATTTAGGCTGCTGCAGACTCCCTCAATGTACGACAGAACAACACTGCTACATAGGATTTACATAGTCGCATCACAAGACACATCGATAAGTAACATGTGTCTCAATGATCTCGTTGCTGTATGTGACCTTCACAACTTGCCCCTTCTCCAGTCCATAGTACCGAGCAATTGCATCCTTCTGAGACATCCGCGGTAGCTGGAAAATATCAATACATGAACAATACTTAGATAAATGAAACTGTATTGATAATTTTCGAAGAAAGAGTGAATTGAAGTGCACATATAGACATATGAACTAGTACGAATTTCTGCTGAGATCATTAGAGAGAATGCACAGCAACAATACCATTAGTCTGCATAAGATGAAGGCAGAAATATGTCTACACCTAAGGTCCTAGATATTAATGTCTGATAAGTAGTGTGTGAGAGACAGGGCAAGTTCTACCTCCCATTCATTAAAAAAGGCAGCAGTCTATAAGTACCTAACCTAAAAGCTTTAGAACAGCATTTGAGTCATTTCACCTTCACAGTAAAGGGAGCAAAAATGACAAACTTTTCTTAACTGTGAAGCCTAGATGGCAGCAAGTACTAAAGCTTGATTCTAAGACAGTCGAGTTAAGCCAGATAAAAATTGATCAATCGTTTTTTCTGATGAGTTTACTCTAAAAGACTTGCTGCTGTACAGATAGACTTAAGGAGATGCACAGTTGTACAGATATACAGACATGTTTCAGCAAATTCAAAGGCTGTCAAAGGCAAACCTGCTTGTCTTCCAAGTTGTACTTCTTCAATAGCTGCTCCTTCTCTGCGTTGGTCAACAACTCATGCTTTGGCTTTAAAACATGTTTTGTGATGTTGACAAGTAAGTCTGTGATCTGAAAGAGTTTACAAATAGGAGCCAGACACTTAGCAAATGGAAAATAAACTTTGGCCATACCACCAAACCTTCCTCAAATGGAAAAAATGGAGCTTGGGACTTGTTATCAAAAAAAAAGGGGAGCTTGGGACTTGTCTTGGCAAAAGATTAATTAAGGGGGAGCCAATAACCAAGTAAATGTAGCTCCTTTTAAGCCAGACTTGGGAAGAATATTTCAGTTTTTTCCTTATTTCACAGGTAACAGTAGAAAGATCTGGAAGTTCGCAGAAAACCAGAAATGCTTTACGTGTTGTATGTTTTATTCATTAAATAGAAACTTTTGAATGATCGAGCAACTAAAAGAGACTTCAAATAGGGAAAGCCATTTTTGAACATACACCTATTTGTACAGTCTTAGGTAAATGTCAATAATGACAAATCCTTATTCATTCTGAGATCTAACTCACTAGCCAAGCATATCTAAATTCTAAAGCAAATGCAGAACACATATTAATAATAGCCTAATTAGTACCATGTTTATTCCTCGCAATAGAACTGTTCCCACCAAAAACACCAACAAGAACACATACTTTACCTGGAAAATTTCAGTTTTGAATGGGGAGTCCTCCACAACCTTCATAGCTGGATTAGTCATTGGATTTTCAATGATTAATATCAGCCGACTCAAGGATTCTTTGTTCATTATTTGAGATAAAATACTGCGGATGACATTCATTTTCACCGAATTTGGCCCACAGAAGATGACCAAAACCTGCGACAAGTTCAAGTATGTAAGACATTAGTAAATCTATGAAGCACATCAATGTAACGTTGATAGTCCCTCTTCATCAGAGACCATCTTCCAATATGCCGAGGATTCTAACCAGTTAATGCAACAACTTTCTTGGCTTCTTAATTTTGTTTTATTGAACTCAGCCGAGCCTCCAATTTCCATAGGAAGACTTATGCAGCATAGAACACATTTCCATCAGACATAACAGGATTGATGCACTTCTAACATAATCAACAAGAAATTTGAAGATATATGAACCCCAAAGGGAGAAATTCGGATATGGAGCTGAGAGATGAAATTTGTTTTTTGATAAGGTAAATAGTTTTCTTATTAACAACAACATACCCAATGGAATCCCACAAAGTGAGGTCTTGAGAGGGTAGAGTGTACGCAGACCTGAGGTTGTTTCCGAAAGTGGGATCTTGGGAGGGTAGAGTGTACTCAAGTGAAGCAAGTCAAAGAAAAAAAAACAGCGAAGAAAAACATGACAACTAATAGGAAAGAGTGCGGAGCAAGGAACCGTAATATCAACAACAAGGTGAGATCACCTAAACATGATAAACAACAGATGATATCAGATACCAAAAGCCAAAGACTACATGAATAGGCTAATACTATGACAGATACGGAGCTCTAGACTACCACCAAACCACATATTACATGAATAGGATACTTCTACGGCAACGCTCGACTATCTACTAACCTTCTACACTTATCTACAACCTCCACACCCTCTTATCTAAGGTCATGTCCTCGATAAGCTGAAAATGCATCATATCCTGTCTAATCACCTCTCCCCAATACTTCTACGGCCTATCTCAGCCTCTCCTTATCCCCACTATATCCAAACTCTCACGCCTTCTTACTGGGGAATTCACATATCTCCTCTTTACATGCCCAAATCATCTGAGTCTCTCTTCCCTCATCTTGTCCACCACGGAGGCCACTCCCACTTTTCTCGGATATCCTCATTACTAATCTTATGGCTCTTAGTATGCCTACAGATCCTTCTCATCATCATCATTTCAGCTATTTGCATCTTCTCAACATAGGAGTTCTTGACGGGTCAACACTCCACCCTATACAACAAAGTCCGACTATCCACCACACTCTATAGAACATATCTTTAAATTTTTATGGTGACTTCTCATCGCACAAAACTCTGGATACAAAGCTCCACTTCATCCATGCAACACCAACACGATGTCATGTGTGACATCATCATTGATCTCCCTATTTCCTTGGATAAGAGACCTAAGATACTTAAATATTTTTCGCTAATTCCCCAAATTTCGCTCACTAACAAAAGGAAAGAACTCAGAGTTCCTTAATACTTTCTTTAACGACACAAAAGATTGAAACTTTAGAGAAATTATAACTACAAGAAGCTAAAAACAGGCGATTCAAGAAAGGAAAGAGGGGTAACTAGCCTTATTGGTAAGGTCAGTTCTGTGCATGGCGGAGATTCTGAGGCGCTCAACATCAGGTCTTTGACCATATTTCTCTCTGAATTCTTGAAGGGTGGTGTCGATTTCAGAATTGGGTATTGCAAAACCACGATCTTTCAGCATTTCGAGCATAGTTTTGCGTGCAAGAAAGTACCTGTGACTCTCAACAGTACCATCATCAACAAAGCTGGTTAAACAAGGACTAACATTGACAACATCAACCTCCATTGCTGACCCATTAACATCCATTTCTGCTCTTCCTGTTTAGTAATTTTTTTGTGGGAATTGACAGCAAGTAGGTGCCAGGGTTTTTCGGGTTTTGCTACGTACGACTGTGGAAAAGAAAGTTTTGCGCGTCTATTTTAGCATAAAGCTCAAATGAAGATGGTTATAATCGAGAACTGCCCTTAAAAAATAAAATTGTCTTCCGTTTATAGTTTGGCTAAAAAATATACTTACCATTAATATTTTGGTTAAAAAATGCTCTTAAACTATGCGAAAGGAACAAAAATGCCCTCCGTTTTGTAGTTTGGTCCAAAAATGCTCTTATTGTTATTTAATGGATAAAAAATGCTCATTTTCCAAATAAATATATTATTATTTTCTTTTTTTAACACATTCTTTTTCTAATAATGTTTTTAAAATTAGCAAATGTTTATCTTACTTCAATTCAAAAAAAAAGTTGAAAATATTTCTTATTTTATTATCATTATTTTTTATCGTTATATAAATATAAATTAATGATGAATTTACTATGCTTATATATATAACATATATTATCTATCGAAAGGGTACATAAAGTTATTATATTTTAATTGATAAAATGAGATTAAGAGGAAAAAAAATACTTCCTACATTTTTATTTGTTAAAGTGATTTTAGAAGAAAAAAAACAAGAATAATGTTCTTTAATAATATTTTAATTAGGAAGAAGATGTGTTTAAAAAGAAAAAATAATATATTTATTCAGAAAAAGGCATTTTCGACCCATTTTGTAACTATAGAGGCATTTTTGGACCAAAGTATTGACTGCAAGAGCATTTTTGAACCAAAGCATTGACGGTAAGGGCATATTTTGAGCCAAACTATAAACGAATGACATTTTTGTTCCTTTCACATAGTTTAAGGACATTTTTGACCATTTTCCCTTTTTTAAATTGAATATTCCATCCGTCCCATAGCAGTCATCTATTATTGACTTGACACATGATTAAGAAGGAATAAATGATAAGGTAATTTGGTAAAATATAAGTCTTCTAAACAATAAAAAAAAAAATAGCATATAATAGCTAGAATAAAATAGACACAAAATATTTATTCATTGATTTTGTAAATAGAAATGTATTATTAGACATCTCAAAATAGTATAGTAGATGAATAGAGTCATTAATGGGAGAGTAAATTTCGTGTGAATAATCAAAGGGGCTAATTGTGAAAAGTAGCATTTGATTTATGTTTTTAAAGTATGTGTCATGCCCGTCAAAAATGAGCCCAAACATAATAATCCGTCTGAGCTTTATCTTAAATTCAGGTCCGGATACCTTCCTAATGTGGGCATAGAATCTTGGCATAAAGTCAAGTGTATCATACACAGCCCAGATCTGATCAGCTGCAAAGCAATTTTCAGTTTTATGCTTGTCAAAATCACTGAATTCAGTATCAGGATAGTAATACATCTCAGGAGGATCACTATCAGAACTTGTCAACAACAAGTTCAACTTTTTCTGTACCACCTGTTAGCGGTCTAGAAGCCTGTTCATTAACTGTCCCAACATTAGAAGTACAATTATTTTGCACATTCCCTTCAGAAAGGCCCGCTCCATTTTCATTTAATCTTTCCACTGAATTTATCCATAACCTAGTTACACTAGCATGATTTTGATCATCAGCACCAACAACTTCTTTCTGTTGAGATTTACTGTCTCCAGTTGACTGGTCAGACTCTGCCTTCTTCAGAGAGCTTGCAAAATCATTCTCATCATCGCGTACAGGATTAGTATCTGTTTCTACATGAGGAACAACAATTGGTTCAATTTATTTTGCGCCTACTGACGGGAGTCTAGAATAAGGCTCCATCTCCAAACTTGATGCATAAACATGTGCAAAACCATCATTAAATTGTATTAGAGTGTTGACATCTTCTTGGTCGCTCAGCTGTATCAATTGGGACCTATCAGTAAAATGTAAGATCTTATACTTTATGCCTGTTTTTGCAATAACCTGACGGGTAATACCTCCCACATACGAAGTGGATCCATCTGGAAGCACCTTATTCTTCTTACCCCAATGACAGAAACAAAACAGTGTTTTATCTTCAATTCCCATCATAAAGTAGTGTACATGAACAGACTCAAAGGATAACAATCTTCAAAACCTTCCTTCCCTTTTTAATGTGATATTTGTCCATTGGTATCTTCTAGTAAAAGATTGAATCGTTTCTCTTTTGTGCTTCTATTAAGCTTTTCATCGACTTAAAAAGGTAATTGCACTAATTTACCGTTAGAATTACTTTGTCAATTTCTTGAAAAAAATACTCCATCTGTCCCATATTAACTGATCAACTTTCTAAAAATATTTGTGCCAAATTATTTGATTACTTACTAAATCAAAATAAAATTATTAAAATTTCTCATTTTACCCCTGGAATTAATATTATCATGATGCTTAATGTTCCAATAATTTCTCTTTGGATTAAAATTCCTAGAATTTATCCTTCCAAAGAGTTCATTAAATACTTAACTACTCTTTTGTACTCTTGCTCTCACCCACTTTGAGTACTTATATCTTTTGTATGCCCTATGTAATCATAAATTATATTGATGGAATGGATAAAGGGTAAATTAATCAAATTGATCATTTTAGTTATGATTTCCTAAGTACCGTGTAAAATGGAAAGTGATCAGTTATTATGGAACGGAGGGAGTAATGCATTTAGACTAATGAAAAAATAGGATACAAGTATGGAGTTCTCTATCCTCTTATTTTTGTGACACAGTTGGTCATGTTGTCCTCATTTTTCAGGGATGACAAATCTTTTTTGAGTTGGGATTTGGAAGGAGGGGAAGAAAACACTAAAACAATCTTTTCTAAGGTCTGTTATTATCTTCAACATTAGCGGAAATGTTAAATCTACGTTACAAAAAAAAAAAAATCTCACAATGAAACAAAATTTGAAACAGGACAAAGAAGACAAGTTAGCTCCTTGCAAGCTACATATCATATTCTCTGTTTTTTTTTTTGGTTAAAAGGATAATTAGTTTACTTTATATAATAGAAGTCTTATAAAAAAAACTTTTAAGAGACTATCCTACAGTATTGAGGACCAAATACCTTCCTAATGTGGGCATAGTAAGGCCAGATCTGGTCAACTGCACTAAAATCCGTTTTAGGACAATGAATCAGTAAAGGGTCATTATCAGGAGTTGTATCTGGTTCTGAATCAGAATCAAACAATAACTTCAACTTCTTTCGCACCACCTGATGGCAGTATAGAAGCATGCTTGTTAACTTTCCCAATCTTGGAATTGTTCTTCTGCACATCCCCACTCCATATTGATTTAATCTATCCACGGAATTACTACAAAGCAACAAAAAGGAAAACGGATGACATAAAGAGCTTAGTCAAATAAGCTATTAAAAGGAAATCAAGACTATCAATCAAAGGAGCTAGCTATGAAAGCAAACACCAAAGATCAGTAATTGGTTGGAAGCAAATAAAGATACAAGAGATAAAGAAGGAAATCAGTTGAAAATCTTTTAAGGAAGAAAGCATGTTCTCTACAAGGAAGCAATCATGCATATTATTTTTTAATTCAAACCAATGAAGGATACAACAAAGGAATAAAATAAAACTAAAGCAGTACTAGAACTCGATTCAAGGAAGCAGCAATCGAAATCACTGAAATTGAGTAGCCTACAACCTTATTCTTGGAATAAGATCAATCATCTCCTTTTTCCAAGGATCAAAACTCTTGGGTTGCCATCTCTTCTCAAAGGACCTTTAGCATTCAACTACTACTATAATAAGGCCATTGAAGGAAGAAGAACATATACAAATAGTCTGAATCATCTCACCTTCTCTTCTCTACTTTTATTAAGCATTGTATTACCTAGCAGTTTTATCATGTACTCAAAAACGAGAAGAGAAAAAAAAAATATTGTTGAATAAGGCATTGTATCAAAAGAGAAAGAAGAGAGAAAAACAGAGTGTAGACATAGGAGCTATACTCATCATCTGTATTCAAATCAAGATACTCAAGTCTAGAAGAGAACACCCTTGCAACCCAAGGGCCTGGATTAAGATCCATTCCGGATCCCAACCAGTATAAAAACATTTGGTGTCACTTTCATTCTATGCACTTGCATAGCTAGTCGACTAAAGAAAATAAAATCAAAAAGGACCAATTCACCCCGCCCCACCCCCCACCTTGCACTTTCAAGGTTTACTATCTCTAAATATTTTGTCCAGCTGGGGGATTCTGTCCATTTCACGTTCCAAATCTTCTGTATCCACACTGATTGAAGTATCATCACTTTCACTCGATTCAGCTGTCTGCTTCCGATACCTTTTCCTGCTTTTGCAAGCCACCTTTGTCGTTGCAGCGACCTGTTGTGATCCTGTTTGGGTAGGTTGAAACCCAGCGCTGCCCGCAGTCATTCTCGAGGTTCCTTGGTTAGGAAGCTTTCTCTGCTCTAAAGGCTTGTTGAGCTTAGATTCAAGGGGCTTATCCTGGCCTCCAGGCTGACTCTGTTTCGGTCTACAAGCAGCACCCTGAGAACCTAAATCAAAGGTAGTACATGTCTTGCAGCGTAGAGCACGGTTGACATCTTTCCTGTCACACATGTACCTAGTGTTGCAAGTGTCACACTTTGTCCAGAACGTTTCCTGGATTCCAGATGAAGTTAGTTGTTTATGTCGATGGTAATTTCGATAACGGAACAGAGCATTGGAATCATTTTGAATATTGTTTTGCCCGACAAATGGTTCTTGATTATCCTGATGAGGTGGTAGCTTTCCTACAGCAGTTGTGGATAAAACTTCACACTTATTACCATTCAGATCATCACCTACCAGAGTAGTATCTGGTTGCTTATCAGAAGCAATAACATGTTCAACTTTTTTCATGCCACCTGATGGAGGCCTAGAATCAGGCTCCTTCTCCAGACTTGATGCATAAACGTGAGCATAACCATCATTAAATTGCAACAGAGTATCGATACCTTCTTGGTCCCTCAGCCGTATCAATTCCGAACTATCAAACTTCACTGTAAAATGCAACATCTTATCTGAAGGATCAATACCTAATCGGTCAAAAACTGCATTCACAAAATCATTGTACTTTATGCCCGTCTTTGCAATAACCTGATCAGTAATACCTTCCCCGTACGAAATGGATCCATCGGGCAGAACCTTATTCCTTTTGCCCCAGTGACAGAAACAAAGCAGTGTTTTATCTTCAATTCCCATCATGAAGTAGTGTATATGACCACAGAGAAGGGTAACAATCTTGAAAACTAAAAACCTGATCAACAAATAAAATAAAATAAAACAGAATCACTTATCAAAGCTGAATGTGCTAAAATTACAATCCATATGAAAGGACTCAAAAGTATGAGGATTTACCAAGCATCTTAATTATGAAAATATTAGATATTTTTGCTAACAAATCTAAAAAGTTTAGAAGTTAAACCCTAATACAAAAAAATTCATGAGAATATTAGATATTTTTGCTCTGAAACATTATATTAGCAAAGATGGGAACTTTTATCAAATGCTTAAGGGTCAAGATATTATGCCCACGAAACCAAAAGTTTCAAACTATCACCAATCAGAAAATTTCAAAATGGGGTCAGAGAATAAGTTTATCTCATGACAATTTTAATTGGGAAGTTAGCTATTTGTGTTTGTTAACCATGAAATTAGCAAAGAAACAAGTAATTTAAACAATAGAATACATCAAATGCAAAAGGATCAAGAACAGAAACCCCAGCATAGGAAAAAAGTTTCAAACTTCAAGTAACAGTACTTTTCTCATACAATTTGCAAGAGAAAAGAGTTGGTTTTTGACCTTTTCACTTCTTTTGTGAACTTATACTTCAAAAACGCATCATTCGTACTAGAAAAGTTGGATCAATCTACTGCATATATTTGTGAGTAGAGAAAGGGGTGTGTATGATTGGTTCGTTTTAAATATGTTAAATCAATAAAATATTCTTTATCATTTTCGATTTATCAATTTTTAGTTATTAATGATTTGATTTTCGATTTAACCAATAAAAAATGTTGATAAAATTGAACCCTACTTGGGGTGTTTGATTCAGGTCGGTTATACTATTTATCGGCGAATTCAGATTTTATAAGGAATCGAGTAGGGAGAAGAGGAGAAATCAGAAAAGGGTAGAGATCACAGAAGAAGAGAGGGAAAAAAAAAAGGAGTTAACAAATTGCTCAATTTGTGCAAGATTTCTATTTGTTGTAATAAAAGGATAGCAAATACTCACAATTCACGACTCTCGCCGCCGCCGCCGCCGTGGTCGTCCCACTTTTATAAGTTTACTAGTTTATCACATAGAAATGAAAAGGAATAGGGTTTTTATGTTAGATTTTGGCATTTTCGTATAGAGATGGCAATGAGGCGGAGCGGGTTTAGGCTGGTGCGATTTGCGGGGCGGGGTGGGTTGATTATTTTAAAAGAGATTCTATGCGGGTTCAAAATCGAACCATAACCGATAAATCAACCGCAAAATTGGCTTATTAGTATTGAATTATCGAATAAATGGTTGGAGAATGGATTAAAATTTTATAATTAACTATTCAATTTCCTTATCGGGTAAATCATTAACCCGTTAACAGTTACCATACTTACATTTTTATTCTAGTCATATTAGCCTCATTCAATATTTTACCATGGTAAGAGTAATTATATATTATTTTCTTGTTAGTCCTAACTCCTAAAGACTAAAGACGTAAAATCATGAAAACATATTTACTTTTCTATAATTATCCATTTTGCTTTAAAGAATAGAGAGCAAGTCAACAAACTTAGTATCGAGTCTGCATCTATTTATCGAGTCATTGGCAAAGATAACCATTGGACAATGAAAATGGGACAACTAGTTGAAAAATCTAGATCAATTTATCCATTTGATCTTGTTACCGCTTAAAAGTCATCTTCTTTTGTAAGGTGCGTTCATAAAAAAAAGGTATCATAGAGATTAGAGGTTAGCCAATACACCACCCGATAACCATCCGATAATTGTTAATCCGTTACCAAACCAACCGATATCTTATAGATTGACTAGCGGATTAGTAAATTTAAAAACCGATATTCGATAGTAAAAATCGTTTTATTCGCCCATTTTAAAATGACCAAACCGATATTCGATATACCAAAAAGTTAAAATGAAAAATCCTATGCTGGACGGGGCATATTTAAATTTTGTGGGTTGAGGATAAATTTGTCCCATCCCGCTCCATTGCCAACTCTGATTTTGTATAATGTAAAGTTGTGAACTCAAAATCAGCATGAAGTGTGAGTTGAAAGCTAAATGGCAAATGTAATAACCACTAAGGCGCTAATACTAATATTTAATATTTATGTAGGTGTAAAGTAATAAATTATTATATATAGTGTTGATGGGTTATCTGTTTACCCAATAACCTAATATTAAAAAGTCAAAATCAAACCGATAACTCCACAATTTTTTTCATAAAATCATCAAAAAAACTTAACCCAATAGCAATAAATTAATAAAAAAAATTATTCAATTTATTGGTCGATTCAATTTTCACACACTCTAATAAAAATGGAGGAGGGAAGGAAGGATAACAAGCTATCTTGAAGCTACAATGCTTAGATATTAACATAATCATGATTTTAATAAAAATCCTCTTTTCTAAATGGAAAAGAGTCAAAAATATTCTTAAATTATATTAAATTGAATTAAAGTATCATAAATTAATAGTTTGGTTCAAAAATATTTTTTTATCAATTGTTTGGTCTAAAAATATTTTTACTATTAATAATTTGATTCAAAAGTATCTTTATTATTACTTGGTGGGTCAAACATATCCTTTTTTCTAATAAATTTATTAATATATTTTTCTTTTTAAACATATTTTGTTCCTAATAAAAATATTACTAATAAAAACCCAATTTTTGTTTCCTTTTTTAAGAAAATAACCACTCTTACTGTCACGCTCCAAATTCAAGGGGCACAACTGGCTCTTAATGCCAAAACTCAAGCCCGAGCTGACCCTGCTGAACCATTTGCTACTAGCGCATGGCAGCCACACGCAATCAAGAAAACAAACAAGTATATCTCGCTTAAAATTAAGCCCTCGGCCGGCAAGGCCCCTGTCAACAGATTTATAAAAGAAACAGCTACTCCCAAGAGTTCATATAAAGAAATAGCCAACTAGCACAAAAGTCCTGATTGGGCCGTCGAGGCCACCATGATCTCTATACAAAAACTGAAAGCAGGTATATATCAAGACAATACATTAAAAATCTAACAAGCTTCAGCAAACCAACAAACTAGGCCAGCATGGCCATAACGTAGCTATACACCCCCACACACTAGTCTGCAAGCCTCTAAGAGTGGTAAAGATTGGCGGGACAGGGCCCCAGCCTACCCATAAAAATATATACAACAAAAGCTAACAAAC